>JARQZK010002193.1:320000-410000 GCA_030704885.1 Cynegetis impunctata
TGGTCTCAACCTGCCTACTCCACTAACCGTATTGCTTCCTGTCAACTCTGAAGTCTCAATCTGCCTACTCTTCAGAGTCAACTGACGGGCCGATCGTCGCGTGGGCCGTATTATAGGGGAGGGGTGGGGGGTACTCACGCTCATCAGTGCGGGATGCACTCTGATTGGGCGTTACATGGCGACCACTGAGAAGTGGTTTTCCATGCTGTGGAGTCTGTGGACTGTCATCTCTGGTGTTCAAACAATTTGGACGTTTTTCTATTTCTACAGCTTCACGGATAATTCGGGATTTGAAAGATTCGGGACGGGAGCAAATAGTTATCTTGTATTGGGAAATCGATAATGTGGCCTGTTTGGTGTGATGTTGGGAAAGGGCGTTGGCGATATCTGAGTGTCTTACCGAAAGTGAATGTTCCTTGGCAACGTCGACGGTTTCGTTTGTCCTATATAGGAACGAGGACAATTGGGAAACAGGGAATCTCATAAACACCCGTGATTTTCGTTAGAGATTTTTATCCTTGACGGATCTGACCAGAATGGGAGAGTTTTTGTTGAGTAGTGAATATTGTTTTGATGTTTGTGTGTTTTTGAGAGATCTTGCGATCTTATCTGTTACTCTTTGATGTAAGGAAGAAATAATTTAGGTGTAGATTCTTGTTCAGTGGGATTGGAAGGTGGTAGAGGTGGGGTGATATTTGTGTGTTTGCGTATGCTCTTGTCGATTTGATATGTGTTGTAACCGTTCCGTAATAATATATGTTTTAGAGTTTTGAGTTCTGATTCACGGTGCTTCGTCGTCAGATAGTCGAATGGAACGGTAGATTAGGGTATTAACTACAGAGTTTAAAGTTGAGAAGGATGGTGGTGAGACTGGGCAATTCAGATAACGGTTTTGTATGAGTGGGTTTACGATAAACTGAAAAGGAGACGAGCCTTGGGATGGAAGTTTTTTTGATCATGACATCGAGGAATGGCAGAGACCATCGTTTTCCACTTCCATTGTGAATTGGGATACTTGGATGTATGCCATTCAAATGATTCAAGAAGTGGAGCAACGAGTCTTCGCCATGGGGCCAGATCGTCAAAGACATCGTCTACATAACGTAGCCAGCCATGATGGTTTAAGGTCGGAATGACGAGAGAGCTTGGGTTTCGAATGTTCCACTTGAAAATCTTTCAAGGCTATGATGGGGGGAGAGGGGACCCCATTGGGGCTCCCTCTGATTTGTCTGAAGAATTGCCTTGAAAGATGAAATAAGTGTTGGAACATTCGAAACCAAGCTCTCTCGTCATTCGACTTAACCATCATGGCTGGCTACGTTATGTAGACGATGTCTTTGCGATCTGGCCCCATGGCGAAGACTCGTTGCTCCACATCTTGAATCATTTGAATGGCATACATCCAAGTATCCAATTCACAATGGAAGTGGAAAAACGATGGGTCTCTGCCATTCCTCGATGTCCATGATCAAAAAAACTTCCATCCCAAGGCTTCTCCTTTTCGTTTATCGTAAACCCACTCATACAAACCGTTATCTGAATGCCCAGTCTCACCACCATCCTTCTCAACTTAACTCTGTAGTTAATACCCTAATCTAAACCGTTCCATTCGACTATTGACGACGAACACCGTGAATCAGAACTCAAAAACTCTAAAACATATATTATTACGGAACGGGTTACAACACATATCAAATCGACAAGAGCATACGCAAACACACAAATATCACCCCACCTCTACCACCTTCCAATCCACGAACAAGAATCTACACCTATAATTATTTCTTCCTTACATCAAAGGAGTAACAGATAAGATCGCAAGATCTCTCAAAACACAAACATCAAAACAATATTTCACTACTCAACAAAAACTCTCCATCTGGTCAGATCCGTCAAGGATAAAATTCTAACGAAAATCACGGTGTTTATGAGATTCCCTGTTCCAATTGTCCTCGGTTCCTATATAAGGACAAAACGAACCGACGATTCAGGGAACATTCACTTTCGGTAAGGCACTCAGATATCGCCAACGCCCTTTCCCAACATCAACACCCAAACAGGCCACATTATCGATTTCCCCAATACAAGAACTATTGCTCCCGTCCGATCTTTTCAAATCCCGAATTATCGTGAAGCTGTAGAAATAGAAAAACGTCAAATTGTTTGAACACCAGAGATGACAGTCACAGACTCCATCAGCATGGAAACCACTTCTCAGTGGTCGCCATGTAACGCCCAATCAGAGTGCATCCCGCAACTGATGAGCGTGAGTACCCACCCCCCCCCTATAAATACGGCCACGCGACGATCGGCCCGTCAGTTGACTCTGAAGAGTAGGCAGATTGAGACTTCAGAGTTGACAGGAAGCAATACGGTTAGTGGAGTAGGCAGGTTGAGACCACGCAATCGTATTGTTTCCGATTCCTCCTAAATTCGATTCGTGGAGTAGGCAGATTGAGGCCACGAGTCTGAATTATTTCCCTTCTAATTCTCCTGAAGATGGCTTCGCAAAAGGAGCCGAAACGTCGAGATTTTTCAAATCTTTTACACGGTTCATTCCGTGAACCAAGTTTTTCATATATATATATATATTTTATATATATATATATATATAATCTGTTTTAAGCAAGAGATTCACGGTAAATATAACTCTCATTGATTTTCCAATACTTTCTTCAAACTCTATCAGGCCTTTTACTTTTTTCAGTAGTTTGAAATATTTCCTATTCGAATTCAAAGAGTTCCTTCTACATCTCAGAATAAACTATTCTGAGATTATCCACATTTCACTTTTACGAGATATATCTCCAAGATATATGGTAATATAGGTAGGTATAGTTTATTTTTCCCATAACTTTATAAACCTGGCAATTGTGCGAAATGTAGCTATCGACTAGACTCCCGTAATAGTTGTCATTTGCCATAAATAACAGGGCAAATACGCCATAAAATAGATCCAGGACGCGCAAAAGAAGGCAGTTAATTTAATAACATACGGGAAGTCTAGCAGGCGGCTCATTTGAAAGAAACGTCGGCAAGGATGTATTGGTACGCGCTGTTTCATCCGAGTGTGGTGTAGTAGTTGGTATGCTATAAACGGCTACAAGAAATAGGTGGATCAGAAGCAGAAACATTTTCGATTTTTCGAAGGTTGACTGTGATAGATCGCTAGCGAATACTGGATATTATAATGGGTACCAAATTAACATGAAACCGGCTCAATATCCACGATATGAGGAACACTTGGAAATTCAGTGGAATATGCGAATTAAGGAATAATTTAATATACCAGATATTAATAAAAATTATAATCGAAAAGACCATTTTAGACCCCTGAACTAATTAAATATTTTAAGATATAATAATTAGGAAATTACTGCGAGATGAGAATTAAGGAAGTGAGGTTTTAATTTTCCTGCAAGTACAGCCATGATCCAATAAAGAAAAATTATTTCAAGAACTTCTCAGTTATTGTGTTGATATAAACCAAGGCTGCCCAACCTTTTTAACAGTCGGGCAAAAAGGACGATTCAAAAATCACAGGCGACCACTGACAGTTCAATAAAAATAATAACATAAACAGCATATTCTGCTATTTAAAGAAATACAATTAACAAAATTTAAAATCAAACTTGAAAATTGGCACAATCAATGTGATTTCTGAATTTTTTTTGTTTCAATAATTTTCCTATATAAGGCGTCAAATCAGATGTTGACAGACACAACAAAAAAATTTATTTTTTATATAAGTAATTCGGATTACAAACATATGTTGAACCGAAACTACTTAGAAATTGGAAGGCCAGGTTAGTTATTGCAGGAAAATTTTCTTTTGGTACCAGTTTCCAAAAATCTACAAATTCTTCTGAAAAAGTTTCTGACTTTGACAATATTTTTTCTAAAAAGAGTTTTTTATTGCAGACTAATTTTGACGATTTATGAGTTCCAACTGAATATTAGCAGGATGACTGATTATTTCAGTCAAACTGTTAGTAAAAGGATTCACAAAAATTTGTCAATTTGTTTTTATACTTCGAACTCCTGGAATCTGCTCTAAAACGACATTAATAAGCATCTAATTTTAGATTCCTACTTAGTACAATGGATAGTGTCGATATTGAGCTTCTCTTTCATTTCTTTGAGTGTAGGAAAGTGGGCAATATTTTCATTGGCTTAATTCATTGAAAACAGATTTAATTCAGCTTTGAATCCTCTTATCAAAGTAAGCATAGTCAGAAGCGCGGTCGGAAGTGAACTACTTTTTACTTGTAATTTGAGATTTAAAATATTGAGGTAATTGATAATATCAACAGTAGATGCAAAATCAGTAATCAACCAGGATTCTTTTTTCAGTAAATCAGTTTCCAAATGAAACACCCTTTCTTCTTCTAAAATTCCAACACCTGCTCTCTCAAGGTGAAAATTTTTTTTAACATGATTCTCTTTGAAAACAATCTCACAACGCAGTACAGTTATAACTCTACATATTCGCTGATATATTCTTCAAATAAAACCCTGAATTGACGTATGTGAATAGTCCATAATATCATCAATAAATCAAAATGTACTTTAGATAGGCAATTTTTAAACTTGCTCACGCGGGCGGCGGGCCATTCAAAATTCGTTTGCGGGCCACATTGTGGCCCGCGGGCCTGAGGTTGGGCAGCCTTGATATAAACAAAACGAATCGTCATACATAAAAAAGAGTGCCAAAGGTAGAAACTTATGGCAACATACGTAAATTTCTTGTTTCCACTGTTTGTGAAATAAAATATTTAGGCATTTTCTTGGATCCTCGACTCAGTTTTTCCAATCAGGTAGATTATCTATGAAGAAAACTAGGTAAAAAAACGCTGAAGAAGAACGAACATTTCAACATAAAACACCTGGAAAGATGCTGAATGCTATATCGTCCATAACCGAAAATGTTTTAAAAGGGAATAGCATCTATACTAAATTCAGTAGAGAATGTAGGAAAAAAAGGAAATTTACCTATCTAAACAAGGAATAGTACAAAAATAAATTCAGAAGAAGCAAATGGGAAGAAAACTCTTGTAAAGCAAAAAAGACTCGCAAACTATTGGCCTCTTTGTATATAACACAATTATATTATCGCACCTTAATTATTGTTGATCCTTATTAATACCTATCTTGTACTCAGGAAAATATAAATAGACTGAAAATTCAGCAAAATTACGTGATGCGCATTATCCTTAATTGTAATAGATATAACCCAAAAGTAAGCATGGCACAGGCATTAGATTGGTTATACAGGCCACAATAAGGCCGTTACTATACTTTCTTAAACCTTCTAATGTCAAGAGACTGAATACATTGAGGCAAATGGTTAAAAACTCTAATCTTCTGATACATATACAATATGCATGAATTCAAGCAAAATAACTTGAATCTCAATTAATGAAAATCGTAATGAAATTCAACTTAATTTAATGAAACTCTGAATAGGATCGTACTCATTATATACAAATCCTGTTGTATAACCGTTTCAATTTCTCGATGGAGTGAAATAGCGAGGACATCGAAGTGTCAGAAATTCCAGAAATCGAGAAGTTTTTATTCAATTTATACGTTCTTCCAACTAAGTTAAAATTCGCTTGTGTCGCATTCATCACCCTCCATCGCTAATAAATTCAATACGCAAGAATTCAAGCAAATTATCTTGAATTTTATTTAATGAAACTTAATGAAATTCAACTTAATTTAATGAAACTCTGAATAGGATCGTACTCATTATATACAAATCCTGTTGTATAACCGTTTAAATTTCTCGATGGAGTGAAATAGCGAGGACATCGAAGTGTCAGAAATTCCAGAAATCGAGAAGTTTTTATTCAATTTATACGTTCTTCCAACTAAGTTAAAATTCGCTTGTGTCGCATTCATCACCCTCCATCGCTAATAAATTCAATACGCAAGAATTCAAGCAAATTATCTTGAATTTTATTTAATGAAACTCTTAATGAAATTCAACTTAATTTAATGAAACTCTGAATAGGATCGTACTCATTATATACAAATCCTGTTGTATAACCGTTTCAATTTCTCGATGGAGTGAAATAGCGAGGACATCGAAGTGTCAGAAATTCCAGAAATCGAGAAGTTTTTATTCAATTTATACGTTCTTCCAACTAAGTTAAAATTCGCTTGTGTCGCATTCATCACCCTCCATCGCTAATAAATTCAATACGCAAGAATTCAAGCAAATTATCTTGAATTTTATTTAATGAAACTCTTAATGAAATTCAACTTAATTTAATGAAACTCTAAAAAGGATCGAACTCATTATATGCAAATCCTGGTGTATAACCGTTTAAATTTCTCGATGGAGTGAAATAGCGAGGACATCGAAGTGTCAGAAATTCCAGAAATCGAGAAGTTTTTATTCAATTTATACGTTCTTCCAACTAAGTTAAAATTCACTTGTGTCGCATTTATCACCCTTCATCGCTAATAAATTCAATACGCAAGAATTCAAGCAAATTATCTTGAATTTTATTTAATGAAACTCTTAATGAAATTCAACTTAATTTAATGAAACTCTAAAAAGGATTGAACTCATTATATGCAAATCCTGGTGTATAACCGTTTAAATTTCTCGATGGAGTGAAATAGCGAGGACATCGAAGTGTCAGAAATTCCAGAAATCGAGAAGTTTTTATTCAATTTATACGTTCTTCCAACTAAGTTAAAATTCACTTGTGTCGCATTCATCACCCTTCATCGCTAATAAATTCAATACGCAAGAATTCAAGCAATAGTTGAAACCATTTAATCGATTCAACACGAAGTAAAACAAAGCTACAACGGTTCGCCGACGAAAGGTATGTAAATCGAAAGCAGGAGATCAACATAATCTCTTTTCATACAGTCAATTGTTATTGTTCTTCTGTCAACACCGTCGTATGGATGACGAATAAGATTTACTCGAAATGCCACGCTCGAAATTAATGTGAGAAATCGCTCGGCTCGAGCGACAGCGCCATAAAGTAACTTTACATCCGTCAATCTCTTATATAGGATGCCGGTTGCGTAAATTGTTCCTCGCGGGAATTAATTGAAACGATTACGTAGGGTAGAAAGAACCTCGGACTTGATAACACTATGGGTGGAGACTCAATGGGATTTATAAATATGAAGCCCGAATGATTAATGGACAACTGAGAACAGCCGAAGAGAATAATACTTTTTTCTTTTTGGTTCAAGTGGCGTCCGTTGCCAGACTAAAGTTGCAAAGTTTCGTAACAAAATCCTTAGCATTTACAAACGATTTGAAAAATAAATTTCTCTTTCGAACTAAGTTCTTTTTCGCACGGGACAGCCGACACACTTGGCGAAAGAAAGATAGGGCTAAAACTGTGAACGACATGACAAATAAGACAGAAGGGACTGACACTGACAGACGCGACTGACACTGACAACGCGACTGACATTAACAGACGCAACTGACACTAACATCCGCGTTTGACACTGACAGACGCAACTGACATTGACAGATGCGATTGACACTGGGCGTGCGCGTTAGTTGTATTCGAATGTTAGTATTGTTTTTATTTTATTAATGAATATTGCATTGATGAAATGATTCAGTGAAAGTTTATCCTGAGGAAGTTCTGGATATGTTCATTCTAGACATCAAAAAACCTAAATGAAGCTCAAATAGAACCAACATAAGGCACAAAATTTCTAGGAGTTTCCAATGATAATAACCTAAATTTATGTTGAAATAATTCTCTCTTCTTCTAACAAATTGTATGACTATAAACTCCAGGTTGTTTTGCATGACGTTAAGTGTATATGTGTGTGACAATGATGATAACTTCTCTGGAATACTCCAGATTGTATTCAAATGTAATTGTGGGTTCTAGAATGTTCTAGAAATGGAAAGAAATATGAAAATTCATGTTTGAATACTTCTAAATATTGTTGTGTATGTAATCAACTATTTAGCTTTCACTAAACCAACATTATGTTTGAGATATTTTCACCATTTCCCACGCTGTCATCGGCCACTTTTTGTTCAGGAATTCGTTGTGGTTAATAACATATATAGTTACGTGGAAAAGTGCAATTTTCAACTCTAAACTATTTAATTTTTTCGGTACGGTAATTGTAATAGTTTCTTCATACACTTTCATCAATAAATTATTCAATCTTTGCAGTTTCGGTATATTATTGAAATTATCCTTTCAATTGTGAAAACCTGAACGATCATCTTTTTTCATTTGTGGCAATTAAAGCCTTTGTGAAACGTGAATTGGTGTTAATTAATGCTTCAAAACGCATTTAAACCTGAATACATTGCGAGTTGATCAGTGCTGTATTATACTGCTTTCAACATTGTTGCACCTAATTAGACATACAGGTAAAATCCAAACAATGTCAGTAATCCATTAAATTCCTTTGTACACTTGATGTTTCCTTTGTATGGTTCACACCTAGTTAGCAATATTTAACTTTTTAATTATAAAGTTCGGATGATGAAATTACTATTGGTAATTTATTTTTGTACTTGTTTCATGTTCAATGAATTGAAAAATAATTTTTCATTTTATTCAGTATATAATTACTTGTTTGATTTGTTTACAGTTAAAATGGTGCAATAACGAATTTTTGGAATTTTTGCAGGCATTCACTGAGTATGTAATATTAATTCATGTTTGACAAATTTGACTATATTTTATTCTTATTGTTAATTATTCTCTAATTTTCAATAGGATTTCTTATTTACTATATACTAGTGATATTTCAATGTAATGCAGAAATGATATTGATTAAAACATTAGAAATTTATATTTTGGACCTGGAAATTTTTTAGAATAGTATGTTTAAAGATTAAAGTATGAAATAAACAAACTCAGCTGTATTTATAAGACGAATAAGTTGTCAATTATCAAAATCATATTGACTTGAATTAAATAAGTATCGCAAATAAAAATAACCTTTGAAGTTATTAGCAGCAAATAAATTTTATTCAACTTCTTGATTAATTAGGAACTTAGTAAAATACTTGTGGAATTCAATAAGAACTGCTACCATTAACTGCATTTTTGAACAAGTTCAATAAAGGGCTACTTGTGAGTTCTACCTGAAGATTGGGAAGAATTTAGTGATTTGGAAGATTCTAGGAAATTTGATTTTGAAACTTTATTCTCTCTGCTTAATATCTCAAAGTCTGAGTGGTTTTCTTTAATTGAATCAATATAATAAGAATCTTCTTTTTTTTTATCAAAACTATGTTCATGTTCTGAATTTTAATTTGAGAAGTTCTACTAAAGCAAAACTTTTCACAATAACGGCAATTAATTTCATAGATTCCAGACAATTTGTTTTTCTGTATTTTTGATTTAGTATTCTTGATATTTTCACCAATATGATTACCTCTGATATGAATTATGATATGGAAAACGATACATTGAAAGATTTGATTTAATCTTCCAATATAAGTTACTTCGATATTTCTAATACGATAAATTCTGAAAATCGATTTTTCAACAAATATCTGGCTTATCAATTAATTACTTATATAATAGAATATTGTTCTATTAGGAGTAAAAGTGATACTTTTTGAGGCGAGACTAAATGTTTTTTAGTCGAGCCACAAAAAGTGCTTTTCTCCAAATAAAACATGCGATTTTTCCCGCAAACGGTGTTCAAACGATAGAATTAAGATGATATTTTGAAAAAGGGTTAGATGTGAAGAAACGTAAAACTAGATTGCTTTGCTTACTGCTTTTGTAGATGTCAAGGCAACAAAAATTTGACAATTCAACAAAATAATTGTCAGAAACATTTAAAGTTATTTTATTTTTCACTTGTATCTTGTATATTATATGTTTATTCCAACTTGGATACGGTTGCTATAAACACACTCATTATGCCCTGTAGGTTTAAAGAATTGTCAAAACACCACTTAGCTGCTGTCAGGTGATAGCCAGTGGCGCCACCTTCAGTTGCATTCAATCGCCGCTCGCGCCACGCACTGTAAGATCGTGTGAGAGGACGCTACATGATTTAACGAATCAAAAGTAATTTTTTTGACGTTTACTTATTTAATGTTTATGTAGTATTAAAGGGATGATATTAATCTGAATATTTGCATATTGATACTCGATTAGATTGATTTTACAGTGCTTAAATTCGTTTTTGTCTAGCATGTTCCGTTTCTAGGTTATCTTTCATGTTCTAACAAAAATGCTGTAGGGTACAAAAGAAACGCAGCCCTATGGGTACATAAGTAACATGTTACTTTCGTCCCCATATTGATTTGCTCTAAATAAACTTTTTATGTGTGTGTGTGTTTATTTCAACATTTTGCCGCGACAACACTTAATAGCCACCGCACGAATAACAACTAACATGGAAGTCTATCGAAAAGCGGCTGAAGAGCATTTTAATTATGGTGAAAAAATTAGAGCCGTGGCAAAAAAAATTGAATGTCTGCCATGTTACATTGCATAGATATATGAGAAAAATTAAAGCTAGAAATACTAGCGCAGTTGTAGACAAGGAAAATAAATTTGACGACGAAGATTGCTTCTACCTCGTTTGTTGAAAATTTTAGCAATAGTCGACTGAATGAGCAAAGTGTATATTGTTTCGAATGCAAAATGTGTTTTCATAGGTACTGAATGCGTCAATGAATTATGTGTGCCATATTTGCGGGTCTGAATAGAGAAGACTGACACTGAATTTTCCAATAAATATTTGTTTGATTAAATATGCTATATCATATTCATTACAACCTCCTTTGCCTTGTTACTTTCGACCCACAAGGTGTTACTTTCGGCCCGCCACCGTGGTCGAAAGTAACAAATGACAAATTTTTCTAAAGTTTCTGTGATTCATGCAAAAGACACAATAATAAGGTAATTTAAGGTGTTAATGTATAGAACATAAACGGAATTTATGTATGGCTATATCAATTTTACCGAAATAATAACACCTAACGAGAATCCTAGGCAAAAGTACAAAATGTTACTTTTGTACCCGGTGTCCCCTACGACTCTGGATTTCTCCGGCAATGAATTATTTTCTATGATATTCTTGGGTAAATTCATTTTCATTTTCATTATTTCTATAAGACTACACAAAGAAAGCAGCATGACATTCACTATGATGACAAAAATATTCAGAAACGTCAAAATATCAACAAATGACATGCCTACTATGAGAAAGAGAATGCATAGGAGCAATGAAACGATTTTAAAATCATTTTTTCATCATAATATAATAATTTTGCGTTACTAGATCCTTATGCCCATCGGGCGTAAGGATCTATATAACGCACTTGGTACATAAATAACTAATCTACGCATTATAGGACTTCGTTTTTGGTAAGTACCCGAGTATTGAGAAATGACTTGTATCAAATTGTATAAAATTACAGCGTACAAAAAAGTGTACTTTTTTGTACGCTCACGGCCGCACAAAAAAGTAAAAACAAATGGACGTCTGTGAAATCAAACTTCAACATTGAGAACTGAGGTTAAAAAAATAGTCATTTTTTGACGTTTGCGGAAAAATATGTTCATATACAAACATTCAACAATATTTATTTCTACATTATGATACTTGTATTGATATTGTGATTACATAGAGCATATTCTGTCAATCCTATGATCGATCATGTTTGCTATTGTGTTGGAAATGCTATAAATTATAAATATCAATCTTTTATTAATTACGTAGATGACAAGCTAGCTAATTGGAATTTTCATTTATCAATTGTATTTTCACATGGTATTTGTAAGTGTCTTTGAGTGCTTGAAGTACACATATGAATGATTTTAATCCTTGTAAGAGTGTTATTATGAAGTCTAAGTAACGTCTTCTTCATATGACGAGATGAGATGGTATAATAGCTTCTACATTCAATTTATGACAAGTGATTGATAGCTTTCTAGTCAGTTGATAATCAGGAATGGAATAAAATTGAGTGAATCTATTCAGAAGAAGAAGAGTTTTTTATGGTTTCACGACAAGGAAACTTCATTTTTCAACATTCAAATTGGCCGAAATATCAGTAGTAGTTATAGATTTGAAGGTTGTTGAAGAAGATTAACTTTTAATGAAAATGAAATAATTTTTTCTTCTACCCCTGCAAAAAGTACTCACTTTCCTCCCTCACATCAGGGAGGAAAGTCATATTTCCCTCCCTAGGGAGGAAAAGTACGTTTCCTCCCACTCATTTTCAATATGTAGAATGCCTTGGCTGACTGGCAGTGACAGTAAACATAAATTCGTTATTTGTGCTGTAAATAAAGTTCCAAAAAAGGTTCAATTTAGGGTAAAAGGAAAAAACATATGCAATACTAGGTAGTAAAGTGCCTTTTCCTCTCTTGGATGTTTAATGTCCGCCTTGAAGCGGAGTAACCTACATCCTACCAGAGGAGAAGTAGTATTTTCCTCCCTAGTCATGCAAATAGCTATTGCCAACAAAACACGTTGAAACTGTACAAACCTGGAAACGACAAAGAGTTACAACTCTGATCAATAAAACTTCTTGGCTTATATGAATGGAAAAACTTCAAATTTTGATACTCCATCAGTTGAAAATTAAAATCCCCAACGGTTCTTAATATTTTCGACATTATAATAAAAAGACAATGAAAAAGAGCCGAAACTTTGCATCTTATCAAGTAAAAAATAAATTTTTTTGAGTCTACTAAGAACTAAAAAAAGTTGAGGGGCAAACAAGCGATGGAATTTTTTTGGTTTATATATGAGGAGTTACAGCCCAATAGCACCCTCCAGATTCACCATTGACGCATTAAAAATGCTGATTGGTTATTTCTAGAATCTCTTACAAGTCGGAATTCATTGCTAACGACAAGTAGTTACAAATAATCATTTATTTAAATAATTTTGAATTGATGTGACCGTTACTTGGTTAAAACTCATAACAATATTATTAGAAAAACATATTTCACCACACGATGGCTTCTTCGGATAGAGTGAAATACTGAAATCTTGGTATCTTAGTTTTACATAAAATTTTTAGTAGGGGAGACCGGGTACAAAAGTAACGGCGGGTCGAAAGTAACAAATGCTCTGTAGGTTTAAAGAATTGTGAAAATACCGCTTAGCTGCTGTCAGGAGATAGCCAGTGGCGCCACCTTCAATTGCATTTGATCGCCGCTCACGCCGCGCACTGTTAGATCGTGTGAGAGGACGCTACGTGATTTCACAAATCAAAAATAAATTTTTTGACGTTTACTTATTCAATGTTCATGTAGTTGAAGGGATGATATTAATCTGAATATTTGCATATTGATACTCGATTAGATTGATTTTACAATGCTTAAATTCGTTTTTGTCTAGCATGTTCCGTTTCTAGGTTATCTTTCATGTTCTAACAAAAATGCTGTAGGGTACAAAAGAAACGCAGCCCTATGGGTACATAAGTAACATGTTACTTTCGTCCCCATATTGATTTGCTCTAAGTAAACTTTTTATGTGTGTGTGTGTTTATTTCAACATTTTGCCGCGACAACACTTAATAGCCACCACACGAATAACAACTAACATGGAAGTCTATCGAAAAGCGGCTGAAGTGCATTTTAATTATGGTGAAAAAATTAGAGCCATGGCAAAAAAAATTGAATGTCTGCCATGTTACATTGCATAGATATATGAAAAAAATTAAAGCTAGAAATACTAGCGCAGTTGTAGACAAGGAAAATAAATTTGACGACGAAGATTGCTTCTACCTTATTTGTTTAGAAAATTTTAGCAATAGTCGACTGAATGAGCAAAGTTTACATTGTTTCGAATGCAAAATGTGGTCTCATAGGTACTGAATGCGTCAATAAATTAGGTGTGCCATAATTGCGAGTCTGAATAGAGAAGACTGACACTGAATTTTCCAATAAATATTTGTTTGATTAAATATATAATCACTTTCGGCCCGCGAACGTGGTCGAAAGTAACAAATGACAATTTTTTTAAAAGTTTCTGTGATACATGCAAAATACGGAATAATGAGGTAATATAAGATGCTAATGTATAGAACATAAACGGAATTTTTGTATGGCTATATCAATTTCACCGAAATAATAACACATAACGAGAAACCAAGGCGAAAGTACAAAATGTTACTTTTGTACCCGGTCTCCCCTACGAAAAACGATTACAACAAGAAATTAAATAACGGTGGGGGGTAGGTAATCCTTCCAGGAACTTTGCTCAGACTAGATCAGGTATAAAATATATTCAGGAGTGAAGAATGATTTAAGTAAATTTGTTCGTTCAGTAACAGATAAGAATTCTTATACCTGTTAATTTCTAGTTCTTCTCAAAAGATACAATAACCGTTAAAATCAAACATGTGTTTTTCTAATAATATTTTATAAATAATGTTGACATTTTTGAGATCCATTTCATTATCACAATTTTATATCTGATCATGAAAGCTTGAAAAAATAAATCAAAGCCAGTATGCCCCCTTTCATAATTTGATAGGAGGTATCGATATAATAATCTTGTTGGCAACCCCATTTATAAACGGTTTTCTGTTGATATTAGAACAACCGTTATACGAAGCCCAATATGGCCGTTCCTTCACGTAAGTCATACAGTTTGACAGGAATACAATAACATTTATAACCTCTCAGATAGCATCTGAAGCACCATCTACGTTGTAATAGGATACTATTATCATTTAGTCACATATGGAGATTTATGACATGCGAAAATAATACACCTACAGATATTTCATAACGATTTTGTGTTTGATAGCTCATCATTCATACTCGGAGAACGCAAATGTAATGGAATAAATGAATTATGAGGGTTAACGTTAAATCGAATTTGCTACATAATATTGTAATGGGATCTATTATATAAGAGAATCAAGTATAATTATTACACCCGATATGCATTATAAAAATATGAAATCTAGTAGAAACTGCTAAATTACTGAAATTGTTTCTCCACGTGAGGTAAAATTTCTTTGACGAAAAATCTCACAAAATTATTACATTTCACTGGTTATGTCTAGACCAGAGAATAATTCCACGGCCCCCTACCCTGATAAAAATGGGTAGAAGTATGACTAATCCTAAGAAAATAAAATTTGTATATATTCATTATTTAATATTTTTATTTTTCCTTCGATAATATGAAACTAATTGATAATTATTAATGTTGATGGAATCCGTCGTTACTACGTGATAATTTAACATGATGAATAAAAACAGAACTTGAAGTTACTACGTGTATTATCACAAAAATACTTTGAAAAATATAACACTGCGATTGCAATTTCGTTAAGAACTCAATACATAATTATACATTTGCGCTTAAGGGTGGGATAAAATTATTGCAAGTACCTTAATACACAAGAGGAACACATTTCAACAAGGGCTAATCGAAGTGGATTTCCCAGATTGGTACAATAAAATGTTCTTAGAAAAATTATTATTTCATTATTGTTTGAATACACTAAATATAGGAGAATATATCAAGTCAATCTGGTCGTTCAGCAAGATATCTTTTGCATTATGATTGAGTTTAAAAATTTCTAATGATTCTAAGTAAGTTAGTTTGGTTTCTTTCGGTAATTTGTGCATAATTTGAAAGTTATCTATTTGTGGAATCGGGTGGTGGTTTTCACGGAATTGATTTGAAAACGTTGAATCCGTTTTATTTTTCAAAAAAGATTGTTGGTGTTCTTTAAATCTTGTCTTGAACAATCGACCAGTCTGACCTATATACGTATACTCCTTTACATACAGGACAAATCAACTTATAAATTCCTGAACTTTCAAATTTTGAAGTGATATCTTTGGCATTGAATAAAAATCCTGAGAGTTTTGTCTTAGGTTTGAAAGCAATTTTAATATTACATTTAGGTATGACATTAGATTGCTTTGCTTACTAGTTTTGTAGATGTCAAGGCAACTCAAATTTGACAATTCAACAAAATAATTGTCAGAAACATTCAAAGTCACTTATCTACGCATTATAGGACTGTGCGTAATTTGAAAGTTATCTATTTGTGGAATCGGGTGGTGGTTTTCACGGCAATGATTTGAAAATGTTGAATTCGTTTTATTTTTCAAAAAAGATTGTTGGTGTTCTTTAACGATCGACCAGTCTGACATATTTACTTACACTCCTTTACATACAGGATAAATCAACTTATAAATTCCTGAACTTTCAAATTTTGAAGTGATATCTTTGGCATTGAATAAAAATCCTGAAAGTTTTGTCTTAGGTTTGAAAGCAATTTTAATATTACATTTAGGTATGACATTAGCAACTTTTTCTGTTAGAGGACCAAAATATGTTAGAGATGTGAATTTTTCCGATTTTTCTACTTTCGATTGAGGATGTATGCTGTTGTACTCTAGTTGCCTACGTTTCTTGTTTATCATTTTATCAATAATAATTGAAGTGATGGATGAGCCTTCAAAAAGTTGCGTATTTTCTCAGAACGTACAATTAAACTGATGGACAGCCACCCCAATTTGCCTTCTCAAGTTAATTTCCACTAAGTACTTGCTATTCATTACAGCGACCACTAAAAATCCAGTTTTTCACACATAAAACGTCAAAAATTTAATTAAAATCCACTGGGTTTTATCACTCCAGTCATCTTTGACTAAAATCGAAAATTCTTTCAATCCCATGCAGTCAAATTTGGCTTTCAAACTTTTGTCGTAAGATAAGTGGATGAGTGTCTTTTTCAGCATCAATTTTGATGGAGCACTAGTGTTTTATGGATCTTGAATCCCTGAAAATCTATCGAAATTTTCATTTCTATTATAGTATTTCTCAGACCAAATAATGAATTGTGATATATGCCTTCGTAATATAGGTTTCATATCTTGAAGAATATTATGTGCATTTGATGTCAAGTATCGAAAAAGAATCTTTGATATCATCTTCTCCATAACTTAAGATTATCATGAAAGCTGATATTTTGACCGTTGATTTCAAAGGGAGATTGTTCTCTTTTTGCAGAGAGAGAGAGATAAGGAAATTTGCTCTATGCTTTCCGAAAAATCTTCCGGATAATTCCAGATCTATCGCTAAAGGTGATGTCGATGTCTAGCCCGATCATACCTTACAATCCAGAAGGCTTGACAACTTGCAAGAATATTGTGCGATCACAAGGTTATTTTACTCAAGATCAGTTAAAAATAGACAACCCCTAAAATTCCAATATTTGTAGGTTATTTCTTTATTTTTTGTCGAGTTATGCTAAATGCAATTATTGACATAGTTGGTAAAAAAGCTAACATATAAAGAAGAATGCTTGAGCAATAATCATTTTGAGAATTTATAATTTGCGTCATTGAGGTAAATAAATAAAAAACTTGAAGAAGGTTGAAAACTTGTTCCTTGTTGACAGAGCTACCAGAAGATATTTTCACTGAATAACTTAAAATAAACGGTATACAAATAAATAACTCATAAAAAATTGTGTTTAAGGAATTCAGGTACAATTTTTGTAGTATAAATTATATTTAATGACCTAAATTATTTAATTGCATAATGGTTCCAGATCAATCGCACTTTTGCCGAAAGAAATCTGTACATTCTTCGAAAATTTATATTACCTATAGATTTGATTATTTATATCTGACATTATATCAGATTCATACTTTCTTATAGCTTGGTTAACATCGATATTAGGATTAAATGAATATGAATACCATGCTATAAAAAATGTTATTTCGGATGTGGCATTGATTGAATTATTGACCCACTTGAGAGGTTCATTGGCGTCGCAATTTTTTTGGAGAACTTCATTTCGATAATTCGGCGTATTTAATAATCTTCAGGAATTTAACCATTTAATTAAATCTATATATAGGTATATATACCTATATATATATATATATATATATATATATATATATATATATATATATATATATATATATATATATATATATATATATATATATATATATATATATATATATATATATATATATATATATATATATATATATATATATATATATATATACCAGGTGCAAATGAGTAATATGCCCCCTATTACTTTTATTTATTAATATAACCCCTATTACTTTTTGACGGGTTCTTGGATTTAATTGAAATTTGGATGGTTTATCTCATACATAACTTAGAATTGTTTCCCTTACCAAATTAATATGGCTGACTTACGTTTTCGCAAACAGGGTCGGTTACAGGAGCAAAGGGTATTAACAAAAATAAGTTTATTAATAATTACTACGTTATTTAGTAATTGAGAAATTATTTCGAAGAAATTTGAAAGAGCTGTTCAATAAACTGGGTGGCCCATGTATGTTACTAAACTTGAAAAAACTAAGTTTTGGTTCGACAAAAATTTAATCGTTAACAAACATCAAGTGAATACATTTTCAGAAAAATTATCACTTTGGGCGATATTCGTATGTCAAAAAATTTAATATTATGTCCGAGATAAACCACCCATTTCAACAAAATCGAAGAACCCGTTAAAAAGTTATAGGGGTGGCCCATCACTCATTGACACCCGATATATATATATATATATATATATATATATATATATATATATATATATATATATATATCTTTATATATATATATATATATATATATATATATATATATATATATATATATATATATATACATAGATATATATATATATATATATATATATATATATATATATATATATATATATATATATACAGGGCTATTCAAATTCGAGTATATGCATGGGGATTTCGATAACGGTAAGAGAAGAGGGATGGTTAAATGGGGGCAAAGTAGCATATTTCAGAGGTCAGTTATATGAAAAAAAAAGAAAAATCTGATCTAGCTCCTTTAGTTCTGGAGTTATATAGGAAAAATCGAAAATTCCGAAATTCTTTTTTTGCCTATATCTTTTTAGTTAAGGAATTTTTTTCAAAACAATTGTCACTTTGCCATTGCCACTTTTTTTAGTGTATATTTGAATAAAAATTATATACAGGGTGTCGTATAAATTGGGCCACCCTCAACTTTTTCAGGAAGAATTTCACATTTTCGTACATTGATCATGGGTTGCGTGAACTGAAATGTGGATGAATTCTTGAAGAAGACATTTTTCCTCGAATAATGTTGATTATCTTCCAAATCCTAGGCATTTTATATCTTATTCTATGATATTTTTTTAATTAGAGCTGCAATTTTGAAAAAATGTTGAAATTTTACTGGTAATAGTTCAATATTTCCAGAACACTCTGTAATTCAGATGAAAATACTACGTCAATATAAAACATGACTCTTGGCATTCAAAAAAATGCAATAAAAAATACAGGTCCGTATTTGAAAATTGAAAGTTGAGGGTGGCCCAATTTATACGACACCCTGTATATAATTTTTATTCAGATATTTAGATAGCCTAGAAAAAGTTGCAATGGCAAAGTGACAATTGTTTTGAAAAATATTCCTTAAATAAAAAGATATAGGCAAAAAAAAAATTTCGAAATTTTCGATTTTTCCTATATAACTCCAGAACTAAAGGAGCTAGATCAGATTTTTCTTATCCATATAACTGACCTCTGAAATATGCTACTTTGCCCCCATTTAACCATCCCTCTATCTCTTACCGTTATCGAAATCCCCATGCATATACTCGAATTTGAATAGCCCTGTATATAAATATATATTCATTATGAACGTTATTTTACGGGTTCAATTTTCATATCCATTTATTGCCATCCTTAATTTTCATTAGTGAAAAACTGATTATTTACTCGGGTCAAAAAGAGCTTCTCAAAGATAATAATGGAATTGGATACGTAGAAGCTACAAGTAAAAGATGTACAAATGACTTCTTTATTTTCACTGTAAAATTATTCCTAATTTTATGTGTGACTGATCTTGGTGAAAAGAGGGATCTTATGTACTCCATCATACTTTTATCAAATTTCCACTTTTTATGAGTTAGGATCAACCAATTCTATGAAAGATTGGTCGGAATACAAGAAAATTTATGAGATAAAATTTATAAGATAATAAATATATTTAAAGTGGTTATTGATGAATTGCTCTTTTAACAAATAAAGAAAGAAGAATGCATCGAAAGGGAGAAAATGCTCACACAGAAACAAGAAAAACTTTTATGTCCAAATTCGAGCTATTAATCTCGAGAAAGATTGATCGAATACATTATTCAAAGATATGCTGTTATAAATCATGAATTCGAAAAATATCAAGGTGTATTGACATAAATCACGAACAAACTAGAGAAGAACACCAATATGGTGTCTTGCATCACAAGATCAATTAGGTATTTGTTAATTCAACTCACGGAAAGATGTTTGGCGCCTAGGAGCTGCAAAAATCCGTATTGGAGTATTTAATTGAACCGGACTAACATCAAGAACAAACTGAATCTTTTCAATTCAAAATGAATCGTATCATTATAATCAGGGTATGCGTGTGGCTGTAATGACTTGCACAGTTTTAAGTGAGCAACATGATTATCAAAACCACTTTGCAATTATTTCCCTCTCAACAATAAAGTAACGTACTTTTCTTAGCAATTCATCTATACAAAAAACCATCGTTTGGATAAATTCAGTAACAATTTTGGCATCTTCAATCTTTAGGTAATTTAGAGGCGGGAAAATACATGGACCGGTGGCAAAAGATGTTGAACTTGATTATATACAACATATACAAAATTCGGCGTCCTAGGGCTTTTTAAGGGAGCCAATTTCAGAATTACCAAGCCTGAATCATATTTAGAGATATATTTGCTAGTGATTTAAATTATCATCAAATAATTGTCTCGTATGCTTTTTAAGACTTTTCACAATTATAAACTCAGCTGCATCCTTTATAATCTTGATAACAATAATGTAAAAAAAAACTTCACTTTTTGATTTTCACTATATTTTGTTAAACATAATAATTGTTTTGCTAAACACAGTGGCTTTTTTAGATGAGTAATTCAAACTAACTTTACAAATGGAATATCTTACAAATATAGAAATGGGAAATGCAAATGAGGATGGGGAAACCTAAACGTAATCTATTTTCAGATAGATGAGAGTAAAAACGTGGTTTAACATATCAGGTACAAAGATTCAAAATTTCACTAAAATAAATATAACAGAGGAGAATTATTCATATCTAATTGAACATTTAATATATTTTTTTGGAAGTTTTTCTGATATTGGTTTCTAGGGCTTCTAATAAATTAAGTTTAAAGCCTTTTTTCTCTGTATGTAATATTTCGAATTCGTTCTTGATTATATTCCAGAACATATGATGAATAAATTAAATCTGCTTTTTAGCAGGTTTTAACTTTGAAAACCTGCATATTAAAATGGGTGAGATTATCAAAGTTGGACCTAGGACCAAGATAGTTTTTTCATGACTTTTTTTGATGCTTGGTACCAAAAACTCAATTTCATATATATATAATAATAATAATAATAATAATAATAATAATAATTTTATTTGTCCACTGAATGTCACAATACAGATAAGTACAATACATTATGGGATCCGTCATAAACAGATAAGCTGGTTCCCTATTTGATAATATAGGAACCTGGATTGAATGATAAAATAATGTAAAATGAGATAAAATAAAATACAGACTTACAATTGCACTTTTAAAAGTAATTTATCATTTGCTAATTGAAATCATTGAGAAATTCCTGCAGAGAGTAATAGCATATATATATATATATATATATATATATATATATATATATATATATATATATATATGTATATATATATATATATATATATATATATATATATATATATATATTTATTTTATTTATTTATTTATTTATTTAATCAAACGGACCTGCCATTTTACATTATTAAACTAAGTAAATTCAAAGATACAAAAAAATAATATTCCAAATTTCAATTTAAAAATACAAAAAAAAAACATGAAACAACATTCATAATCAAATTCCTTTATAAATTAAACCGACAATTTCATAAGCACCTGCAAAAACGAGCCTGCTCCTAACTATCTGTTAATCGGTTGCGATTCGAAATATTTCTTAAGGGAAAAAATTGAGACTGCAAACAGGTCAACTTCGCATTCATTCGCAAGTCTTTGAGATCTAATTAAGGGGCTGTTCATAAAATAATTAGTTGGAGCAAAACTTAAGTTAAAAATTTCTCTAGATCTCAATAATGCGGACCTGCAATCAAGGCTTATTTTAGCTAACAAATATTTACTCAGTCAGTAAAGTTGTTTATCAACTTGAAAATTAGCATCACGTCAAAGTTTTCCCTCCGTGATTCCAAAGACCTCAAACTCATTTGCTCTTGGATCAAATAATAGTTTTGAAACGAGGTTGGAAATCCTTGCTTGAATGCAACCCATTTCAAGAATTTTCTCTGAACTTGCTCGATATTATGTTTATGAACATAGTAAACCGGTGACCATACCACGGATGCGTACTCACACACACTTCTCACATTTGCGCAATAAACTGATTAATTGCATCCAAATTGTTGAAATGACACATCGATCTTTTTATGAAACCAAGCATTTTAAAAGCTTTATTAGTAATGAATTGTATGTGAGCAATAAAATCCAGTTTCGGGTCGAAGTACACCCCCAAGTCCCTAATAACACTCGCGTCCCTCAAAATTCGTTGGTTCAAATGGTAATGGAAAGAATATGGTGACTTTACTCTTCCGAACCTCATCACTTGGCACTTCTCTATGTTTAACTCCATTTCATTATCTGAGCACCAGTTCATTATTGCATTGAGATCGAGTTGAAGAAGTTCATATATATATATATATATATATATATATATATATATATATATATATATATATAGGTATATGTATATATATATATATATATAATATATATATATATATATATATATATATATATATATATATATATATATATATGTTTGTTTGTATGTATGTAAGAGCTTATCAATCATCAATTATCAAGAGACAATCTAAAAGTAAAATAATATCAAACTCGCATTTTTTACAATTTTTTCAAGAACATGAAATGTATCAAATTATTTTATCAGTTAGCAAAAAGAACTCGGCTGGCGAAGACGGAATTCCTTGCTCACTTATTAGACACGTTGCTGACTACTTAGTACCACCATTGACATATCTTGTTAACCTATCATTTCAAATGGGCACATTTCCAAGCTTACTTAAAAAATCTATAGTTGTTCCGATTTACAAAAAGGGGAAAAAACCTTGATGTCTAATTATCGTGGGATATCACTTCTGTCTGTTTTTCTAAAATTTTTGAAAGATGTTTTTTCTTGAGATTGGAGTCATTTTTACATAGGGAACATTTCTTTAGTAAATATCAGTTTGGTTTTAGGAAGAATCGTTCAACGCAAGATGCTATTTTATCTTTATATACTCATGTTCTTTCAAATTTTGAGCTAAACAACAAGTCCTTATGCCTCTTTTCTGATTTTAAAGAGGGGCCTTTGATGTAATAGATATTAACTTGATGCTTGAAGTTTTTTACAAATGCGGAATGCGCGGTGTATCCTACGGGTGGATAGAATCATTCATTACAGATAGAGAGCAGAAAACTAACTTAAAAAATGAATATCTATCGGTTTACTCAGGCTATTTACCAGTGACCAGTGGCGTACCCCAGGGCAGCATCTTGGGCCCGCTTTTATTAATATTTTTTTTTGATAGTGTCATGTATGAATTCCCATATCACTATGTGGGGGCGTTTGCGGATGATGCAAACGTTACGACATCTTATAGTGATCTTGATTTGTTGTCTAAAATGTCAACTGGTGTCGTGAATAGAATGATTAATTTTTGTCAAAATAATGGTCTCGTCTTAAATCAATCAAAAACCGAAATGATGTTATTTTCACTTGCAGATCTAAATAAAAGCTTACTTGTTAAGATGCATAATAGTTCAATTAAACAGAATACAGTCACGAAATATCTGGGCATTATTCTTGACGAGCATCTTACATGGTCAAGTCAAGTTGATGCAGTTTTAAAAAAACTTTCCTTATCCACTTATGTATTATGGCAACTAAGAAAAAGAGTTGACGTTTCCCTATTACTGCTTTATTATTATGGCTACGTACAGTCATGCCTAACATATGGTATTATATGTTGGGGAAACTGCGCCAGGTCTGGCGAGGCCTTTTGAGCCCAAAAACGGGCAGTAAGAACAATTACATTTAAGCCGTATACATATTCGTGTAAACAATTATTTCCTGAATTAGGAATACTAACATTTCCTTCATTATTTATTTTTACATCAATAATGCATTTTAAAAAGAATATAACCAATTATCCAATTTCCAGAAACACTAGTCAGTATGAGTTAAGAGCAAATTTAAACTTGGAGATTCCTAAACATAAGCTCTCAAAAGTAGCCAATAGCCCTTTAGTTTTACCAATTAAATTTTATAACAAATTACCAACAGAAATAAGAAAGATTCAGAAATACACCTCTTTTAAAACTATGCTGAAAGATAACTTTATTAGGAACACGTTATTAACCAATTTATTAATTGCAACGTCTCTGACCTTTTACCAAAGTTAAGGAAAGGATAGAAAATATATATATATATATATATATATATATATATATATATATATATATATATATATATATATATATATATATATATATATATATATATATATATATATATGTACATGTTTAATAATTTTTAATAATGTGTACTGTATGTGATAATTTTGTGATTTTATTTTTTTACTTTTTATAAAGATAGGTACTTTGTATTACACTATATATTTTGTACATTTTGACATTATCCTATACTTATAAAAGTCCATGGAAATAAATGATTTGTATTGTATTGTATATATTTTCAAGTTGTTTACACTATAAAGGGCGCAATTTTGGAACAATAGGGTTGAAAGTTTGTAAATAGGTAGTTTCGTATGATATCTTCGATGACCCCCTATGAGAGGAAATGAATCTTGTTTACACGATATAAGGCGCAATTTTGGGACCATAGAGTAGAAACTTTGTATGTAGGTAGTTTCGTATGATATCTTGAATGGTATTCATTTCGTTATAAATTGGTTGGGGGGTTGAATCCCCGGGGGAGGAAATGATTATTGTTCACAAGATAGAGGGCGCAATTTTTGTTTTTAGGATTTGGAACAAGAATCGTAATTGGATGAATAGATTTTTTAAAGTGGATACGTTTTCAAAACCTGCTTTTCTAATGCAGCTCGCTGCGATAGAGTTTTTTCCTTATTAACTTCTTTTATGTTCAGATATTCTAACTACAAAGTTTCTGTTAGTTTGGCCACCATATATCTCATCTTGATAACATTATTAATATAAAAAAAAGTAAAATGCTAACTGTGTATTTTTGATTGCAAAATTCATTTCAATACATTATACATTATATAAAAACCTCTAAACTCTATATCCAACGTAATGGAATTTTGTTAACACCTTACTATTTATTTTCGATGATATAAAATAATTATCGGCTTACTGTAAGATTAACATGAAATATTATGCCTTCAATACCTAATACTAATTAATTATAGTTATTCTACGAACACAAAGCAGTAATACATTCGTAGTTGAAACTCCTGACAGTAAAAAGAAGCCGATATATAATAAATTCTAACTGATAAAAGAATTTCAAAATCATTACTTTATAATAGCTTTCTTTTACTGAATAGAGATTTCTTTGAAGAGAAATACTTTCGATAGTTATCTCAATATTCGATGTACAAATTCACTAATCCTATTCATTTGGATGAAAGGAATATGTGAAAGATACTCACACGTCTGGGTTCACAAATAGTTGAAGAATGATTTGTAACGCTCACGAAGTAGAAAGCCCATTATTTGATGATTTACTGTTAGCAGATCACCAAATTTAACATTCACGCAATTTAGAATAGATATGAGTAAATGTGACACTAATAACTTTAATTTTAATTAAAATAGTCTATTATATATTATGACTAAATGATTCAAACGCCAATTTTAACAATTAGAAAAATATAATTAAACAAATTGCCGTAAATAATAATTATGATCCCATAATAATAGACAATATGATGGATAAAAAATTGTTCAAAAATGCGATTAGCCAGGTGTACCCCCTCACTAAAAATAATATCAAATACAACAGCCTCACTTTAATCGGAAATTCAAGTAGAAAAATTAAATCTCTCTTATCTAAGCACAACATTAACATTGCTTATCGTAGCAGTAATAATTTAGGAAATCATATAAAAAAATAATGAATCCAAAGTTCATAAAGATAATAAATCAGGAGTTTATAAAATTAATTGTGGTGGTTGTGATAAGTTTTACAGTGGTAGAACTTTCAGAAGTTTTCAAACTAGAATTTAAGAACACAAACGTAGCTTTGTTAATCAAAAGTCGGATTCACATTATGCAAACCATTTAATTCAAGAAAATCACACATTCAATTTCGATTTTAAAATATCGAATGCTGAAAGTGAGGGAATTACACTTAATTTTTTAGAATCATTACAGATAAATGAATACAAGCATTCCGGTGTCCTATTGAATAACCAAATCGATCATACTTCAAGCCCCCTTCTCAATCTTTTCAAAATTACCGAACTACCTGACTAGCAGTTCAGAATTGGTTTTTCCTATTCTAATAATTACTTGTAACCATCTTTCTATTTACCCCTTCTATACAGTTTGTCATCTCCTTATTTCTTGTTTTCGACATAACAGAGAAATATAGTGAGTTTGCCATTAGCATCTGAAGAAGGTGAAGTTCCACCGAAACGTGCGTCATGCGTTATTTCTTTTAATAAATGTTTAAATTGTTATTATTAACCATTGTTTTAATATGAATAAATGATTGTAATTTGCGCATTTCAATTAAATGTTGGATCATGAATAAATTCTGATATTTAAGTCTTATTTTCCCTGTAGTTTTTTCGAAACAAAGAACTTCTTGCTGATGATGGTAGTTCAGTTTCTAATTTACCCAAGAATGCAAGACCTTATTCGGGAACTCTACTCTAAAGAATTGGTTTCTTGAAAAATACGAAGATGGTAATTAATGACATACTCGCTCACATATATTCTACCATTACACACTGTGTGTGTCTTCTTTCCTAATTGTAAACGGTTTAAATAATAATATACGGATTAACACTCCGCATTTGGGCATGTTAACTAATGAACAAGTCGAGTTGTAACGCTAAAACAATTAGTAAAAAGAGGTGATTATACTTATTTGCGAGTTACCATCTGCATTACCATTGTCGAGGGAGTAACTAAGATTCCTACTGATGAACAAATTCCGTTGGAGTGACTTTCTCTTCGTTAGACCTGTGCGATACTTCCATATTACGAAATTTCTATCATGTGATATAAACGACACTTACATGGAATATCGAAATGAAATTCGATCGAGTATATATGTACTGGATGATTGAAATTATTTTGTTTGAAAAAATTGTTTAAGTCAACTTAGATTTAAATCAAGTAAAAGCATCTAATATAATAATTCAGTCGTCATCCATTTCTTGTTTGTTTAATTTGAATAGAACTTGCTGTTGAAACTTAGAGAAACATATATATAACACTCTATCTTTTTTTGATTAATTCATCAAAAAAAAAAAACTATATATCACAAGAGCATAGTGAAAAACTAATACAGGTTGAGTTCCATGAGGCTGAAAAGGAAGCCATAAACCTTAAATTTATATCATCTTTACAATTTTCACGTTTAAGTTCCTCGAAAAATATATATATGATAAAATAATAAGAAACAACGTAAAGAGCTGGTGAAAGCAACATGGGGAAATGAACAAGCATTGATTTTTTTTTTCTTAAATTGAATTATTCCAATGTTGAATGGTATATAATATGGTGAATATCACGAAGTTAGTATTGAGATATATAATTTTGTATGGATTTCTTCACAATAGTAACGTGAATACATTTAACAGATAGTATGATATGTAGCAACTTCTTTTTTTAATATTGTGATTTAACAAAATAATAGAGATAGAACTGAAATATTTTTTCCATACATTTCAACATCTCACATTTATTCAATGAAATTAACTTCTACCGATATCAAAATTTGACAAGTGGCTCTATATATATTCATACAATAAATCGTTCAAATTTCCACGAAATCGATTCATATGATCACTTTATCAATTTTTGACAGATGAAGAGAAAGTTTGATTTTTGTGATATGGAAAGAAATCACGAAGAGAAGTTCTTTCCGAAAGTGTCCTTCTAAAACTTATTTCCGAAAGTGTCCTTCTAAAACTTCTTTCCGAAAGTTTCCTAGCACTTCTTTCCGAAAGCGCCCTTCTAGCCATTATTTCCAAAAGTGCCCTAGCATTTATTTCCAAAATTGTCCTTACTAGCACTTCTTTCTGAAAGTGTCCCACTAGCACTTCTTTCCGAAAGTCTCCTTCTATTTCGTGCTTTAGGAACAGATATTATTCATCAGATTGATTCTACATAATGTTAGTTCATTCAATATAGTGAGCATTTATTATTCAAATTTCCAAAAAAAGTTAAATTCAGCACGCACTTTCACAGAAATAGAATCAGATCAGTGATCAGAATTAATTCAATAAACGTTTCAAATTGTACGTATTATTGAATTCATATAAAAGTTAATATCGCAGCAAGTTTTTCAAATTTACTATAATGTTCTATAAATTTTTCGAATTTTGACCAGTGTTAAAATAGTTCAGAAAAATTATTATTATTAAATTAATCATACATAACAACAGCAAAATAATTTTACCATATATACATAATTATCAACAAAATAACGGTAGAAATATGGCATATAGTGTATAATCAAATAAAACTATTTCAGAGAAATCCTTCCATTGACTAAATTTCTTTTTGCTTCGAACCGTTACATTAAAAAATTGCGAATAACTTTAATCTGTTCAAGTTCATCATTATCGTCATCATTAATGTCAGCAATAACCCTTTCACATAAATATACAACGCGTTTAAATTCGGAAAAATTCTTTAATAATCACTTACAGTAGATAACTAGGACCACCTCACTCACTGATTGAAACACTGTCTGCAAGCCATTATGCTCATTTGTGATCCGGTCATACACCTTATATTTCCCTTATGAATTATTGCTAATAACTCTTGCCAGTGTACTTTTCTTGTCTCGCCTGCCATTGTCCAACGGAATACGTATTGGGCAACGTACATTATTTATGTGTTCTTTGGCATGCCCCGCTGTGGCGGATTACGTGTGTATTGATTTACTTATTTTCATCGTATAAGTCATTATCCACCACTTAAATCCTTTTTCATACACAGTATTTTATCATACCATCCAGGATCAGTAGAAAACATTCAATTAAAACTAATTGAATGAGCAACTTCGGTTATCCGATATATGAAAAATAACGATTTATTACTTGTATTGAAATAATTAATATTATGTTGATTTTATGGTTAATACGAACAGAACGTATGTCTTTATCTTGTTGTCCCGTTCGGAAGTCCCATTATTAACAAGATTCCGTATTTGGTCATGGTGCCAACACAAACGACGTTTTTAATTGCCTTGTCTGGATTCGTTGAAAATTTGATTTTTTTCGACTTGAATTATTCCTGCGAGATGTAACCCTTCAGTTACAACTGATTAATCGAATCTTATCTTATAACGAATGTCGATTTTTTATCGATCTTCGTCGAGCAATTCCGCGGTCATTAATATGGACGAATATAGGCATGAATATATTAGAGATACGTAGTTGTTTATTGAAAAATTCTGTTTCCTTGAAACGTTCCAAAATGAATGCAAATGAATTCTAGATGAAGAAGGTCATTTCTGAAGATCTCGATTAATGAACGATGCTGCTTCAATTTTTGTTGGAAGTTGATAAAAATTTGTACCGACGTGGTAACAATAAATGTCGAGCTGGTGGGTTCGAATTTCCTTACCTCCTTGAGTTTATCTTATACACAAGAATGAAAACCACACGTTAACATCGAATACTCAAGAAGAATAGAGTGAGCAGCAAAGCTCCATGACTAAGTTCGTATACATACTTTCTTATTCAGTTCTTATATACATACAAAGTCTCAACCCATCAGGTCAATCTGGACAACTGGGGAGATGAGCACATCCTCAAAAACCTCAAAAAACAAGAATTCTCCATATTGAGATGGCGGTGGTGAAGGAAACTGATTGAAACCACCAAAAGGCACTAATAATAATTCACTCGATCCACGTACTGAATTTCAATCCTCTAACGCGATCGAAAGGACCTGTGGAGATGAGCAAAACTTCAAGAACCAAGCAGAAACAAGTTATCTGGCTAAATCTATACACCCTTCAAGAACCTCTAGAAGATTTAAGTTCGTATATGTTTCTACATCTTAAGACGCTCATAAACCTTCCCGCCACTCCTATCCCAAAGTCCTGGGGATGCCAAAATATTGACTGAATGTACCTATCGATATTTTTGTTCTCTACCTCAAGGACAACCCCATATATTCGCTCATTAAGTTTAAAGAGGGCAACTGGAGATGCCATAGTGAAGAGTAGTATGTATGTATGTATATATATATATATATATATATATATATATATATATATATATATATATATATATATATATATATATATTGTTACTGGCGGAGTGTAAATGTTGCATTACATCGAATTGATGTAGAAACCTTACTCTAGCTCAGCGAATATAGTATCCACCTTCGGGTGTCAGGACGTACGAGTTCTCGTTGCCGAAATCTTTCATCTTTCTGTAAGATGTGGTTCATTTGTTTCCGACTGGCGGCGCTGTATCATATTTATATGTCATTGTGTTGCTAGAAGGAAAATATAAGAACGTTTAAAATATTTGGTTGGTTATCACTTTCGATGGATGGATGATACTGATGAGCCCCAAATAAGGGCGAAACAGTCTGTCTATCATTTCTGTTGATTGTGATAAACAACTCAATATTTCTAACATTTACCGTCTGAAGGTAGATGGGGATATTTCGATGTTTCATGAACTCGTATAACCAGCTTCGCTAGGAGGTTTGTTCGATTAGTTTCAAATAAATGTCCTAGTTTACTTCATTTTATTGCCACGGACGTGTCTCGATAACACGAATAATTCTGATTTATATTATATATAATAGCAGAAGAAGCTCAAAAATCGTGATGTAGGAGGTATAAAACGGATTAAAACCCCATTCACACAATATCACAACCATTATTATTATCCATACCTGTGACTGAAGTAGTAGCATACTTGATTGCGGACTAGATGGCGCTGAAGGCTGCGCACTTGCTGCCACCAGAGGGGCACTAGAGAGATCGCCCTGTACCAGCAATGTACCTGAAAAGAAACAAACTGAAGTTAACAAGCTGGAAAGGTAGAAATCGCAACAAATTTTACGGGTAAAGAATTTTAATTATAGAACAAACCTGTGTATTTTATATAGTTTTTTTCATAGTATATATTTGGCAATTTCAAACTTTTTCACGCCAGCAAGTTGGTATTTTTAATCTTACAATCGGATAGAAATAAGGGTTTTTTTACTGACAATCTTAATAAAGTATAACAAAATGTAACAGATGAACATATATTTCCCAAGAGCTGTGTTTACTTATTGAGTTAAATGTTCTATATCTTACTGAACTGCAATATTCTTAAAACTAAAAATTGAACTTCTGGATAATTTTTCACAGGAATTCCATTAGTAGAATATTTTTTTCAAATTTTATTTGTAATAATGAAGTGCAGGATAAATTCCACTTTCCAAAGAAGAATTTCAAAATTGAAACCTACTGTTTTTATGATGTCAATTTTTAATAACAATATCCTGTGTATACTTTTCTTGTAGTAAAAATTCATTGATTATTGGTTACTGAGGCTTTTGGTTACAATAAGATGGAGATGAATGAAAAAAATAGAATGTACCTACATATTCGCCTATGAAGTTTTCATAATCAGAAGTAGTACGAAAATGAAAAAAGTTTCCAATGTACTAATACTGTGTGCTCTATCTTAATATGTCTTTAATTTTCACAAAACTAATTGAGAAAAAATCGATCAAATGATATTTGACTTGCAAATTTAGCTGTAATACAGTGGAAAAACGTCCATTGCACAAATTTTTATAGACGATATTAAATGAAGTCACAAAGATGTGTCTTTTCTGATATTAATAATTCAAATAACCAGACAGAAAATCCGTTTTGTTCAAATTCATCCAATTCGTATTCAACAACGATATTAAGTTTATATTTTTCCAATGACTAAATTGAAAAGACATCAAATTTAATGTATTTATTTATGCTCCTTTATTGGAATAGTGAACGAGAGAGTTCATCTAAATTGATACTTCAGACAGTGAAAAATATGTTGAATTTCAATATAAGGTCATAAAAACTATTAACTGTCTATAATACACTTAACGTATTTCTTCATCAGATCGCTCAAATGCTTGATATTCTGTGGGAATCAGAAGAACACTGAATATCATACATAATTTTCATAGTAGTTTCGTTTTATGATGATGATTTCGCCAATAAAATATTCATACAGAAGATCCTTTTTATTGAATAAGATAGAGAGTTCGAAACTGAATCTTTGAACTATCATAACAGAGAAGAATATCGAGTAATGTAGACGTATCTGACATCTTTGTGTTTGAACAAAATGAAAGGTTGCAATACTAACCATTAGTAGTTGTCGATATCATATCTCATGATCACAGCATTCTGAATTTTTTTTTCAATTTAACAAATTCACAACGTCACTGTCAACTTTTAAACTTCAAAATGATCACGTTGACATATCCCACGTCTGATGCTTTCCCGCGTCAACACTACTACCATAACTGCGTCAACATAATAAATAACTGTACGCGAGAACAGAGTACGATTTATATACATCGCCCTCTAGTCTAGTTGGCGTCATCAAAACAAAAATCGGACAGCAGGAAGTGTACAGCCACCTACTATATGACGGGCGAATCCCATGGGTGCCAGAATCACTGATATTTGCAGCCCTTCGTAATCAGGCTGGCAGTGATATGGGCCGTGACGAAACGGCTTGCCTGCTTTTTATGCTTTATTATGTGGGAATCTATGAAAACATATTGGAGAGAGCTTTATGATTGTTCACTGATTACTTCGGGGAGTATTATATTCAGCGTTTATTAATAGAGATTAGCCGATGTCTCCTAGTGTTTTCCTGGTTGAGAGGGGCTGACGGGGTTGAATAAATTGATGTTGATTAAAAACGAATAACGCGTGTTTAGTAACTTGAGTATAAGGTAATATAGTTTTCGGTACTATTGAAAATATTTGAAATTAATTATTCTGTCGAAAAATACCTTTGAGATTTGAAAATATCTTCGGTTTTTGAAAAGTTTTTGCATCCCGAAATCCCCCAAATTGTGTTTGAGTGTTGAAAAATTGTACTTGAATTGAGTTCATTTTAGAGAAGTGCCCTTTGGAGGTATACATTTTTTTTCCAATCACCGACATTTTAATTTAGAGATTGTTTGTTTTTTGTGATTTTTGCAAATTTGCACAACCCAAAGCATCTGCAGATTGAAATAGTTGGTTGAAATTTGATACTTTATTCCGTTCGAATCGCATCTCGATCTGCTTCTATCAATATGTTTTTTTCACAATAAAATAATTTTTATTGGAACTAAGTTCCTTACTGCGAGACTAGACTGAGTGACGGAAGTCACGCTTTTAGTTAACACAAGCAAATATTGCATACCTGTCTCTTTCTTCCTCTTTCTTTCCGTTATCTCATCCCTTCTCTTTCTGATCCCTCTCCACCACGTCAATCGCCAATACGGTATATGTACTCAGTAATTCATATACAAGCAACTCGAAGACGTCAGATGTGAAACATCGAAATAATTTTGTATAAGTTATATGCATGAAAGAACATATTACGATAGGAATCAAATATGGCATAATGAAAAGAAAAAGCTTTACAAATTTGTTCCATAAAATAATGACTACGTATTGTAGGTTTATATTCAATTATATAGCGTGGCGATACGTTATCCTCTCGTTATATACACTCTTGCGTCTAATTTTTACATTGCGTTAACGACCAAGTGGTCTAAGTACCTACTGAACCCTGGTGTGCGGTGTTTCTGGGTTCGAATCCCAGAGGTTACTCCTGGTTTTTAAAATTTTTTTATTTACAATTTCGTAAGAGCTCCTAGTCCTACATTTCAATATTAATTATTTCAACTTGGATTAGTATAAGTTATCACTTCTGTCGTGCGCTCCGACACGCACATGTTTCGTTTTCGCAAATTGTGGTCCTTCTATATTATCCGAATGGAACTTCGTTCCTACCTGGTGTCCCATGACACCGTTTATTTTGTTCTTATATTCAATTTGTTTTGCTATTAAAGCGTATAATTTATTCCGTTCGAATTGCTTCTCGATATGATGCACTTCGATGAAAATATGACCTTAGTGACGGAGATTTGCTGCTCGCGCGATTTTTTCATTCCCGAGTATTCATTATACGCGCCAATCAAAATTCTATAAAATAATAAAGTTAGGTTAAGTCAACTCGAGCCCGGAGGAGTAAATTCTTGTTTGAAACGATTTTAATCTGTCGTAATACAACATTTATAATTGTGAACTCCCTGACTACCACCCCTCGTACACACTTTTCTTAGACTTACCTAATATTGGTTATTTTTCTACTTTTTGGCATTTTTCTCAAAATTGTATATAGAGAGATAACGATAACTTCAATGAATTTCTCGTAAAAATTAAGTTCAAAAACGCCTATTTAGTATCTACCGGAATAACTTAGAAACCGGAAATATCTGACTTAACTAATAACGTTTTTAATGAAGTTCTGATGGTTTCATCTTTTTAAAATCAGATATCTACAATTTCACGATTGAGGGTTGAATAACTTTTGTTTCTGTTGAGAAATTAGAACAAATTTCAATATATATTTAATTATACGTATCATATACTCTTTGATATAAAATACATACAAAAAAGATCTACTACTCTCAGATATTGTATTCAAAATCCTTTCGAATTTCTGCGACCAAAAGGAAATATCTATTTCACAAATTCATCGTACTAAGTTACATTCACGGTTAATGGACGTATTGTACTCGTTCTACTTATTTGAGTTATCGAATTACATCCACAAAATTGTAGTCGGTACGATCAATCATTTAGGCAAGGTAACGATAACCAACTGAAGAAATTGATTTATATTACGTTATAATTTCAGAAAAGGTGATTTCAACTAATTAATACTTACTCAATAATAATTATCTCGGGACACCCAGAAGGCTAAATGATGAAGAGTTGTATTAGATCACTCAAGACAAATTGGTTGGTTTGGATGATCTATCCCGTTTTGTCATTTTTATGACTCATGGCACGTCATATTACGGAGTGTTAGAGAATAATTTGGGCGTTTAATGGATGCTTTGAAATGTACGATTTCTCTTTTTTCCAAGTCAAATATTTTTGTTCGATATTCACCTCAACCTAGCATTTCCGCAAAAGTGATAAAGTCTATTACGAAAAAAACGTAGAGGATATAAAAAAAATACAAAAACAAAACTTGAATCTACTACGTTTTTTATCACAAAAATACTTTGAAAAATATAACACTGCGATTGCAATTTCGGTCACTAGACCATCATCGGGCAGATTGAGTTAAGAACTCAATACATAATTATAGATTTGCGCTTACGGGTGGAAAAGAATTATTGCAGGTTCCTAAATAGACAAGAGGAACATATTTCAAGAAGTGGATTTCCCAAATTGGTACAATAAAATGTTCTTAGAAAAATCATTATTGTTTGAATACACTGAATATAGGAGAATATATCAAGTCAATCTGGTCGTTCAGCAAGATATCTTTTGCATTATGATTGAGTTTAAAAATTTCCAATGATTCTTAGTAAGTTAGATTGGTTCCTTTCGGTAATTTGTCCATGATTTGGAAGTTATCTATTTGTGGAAACGGGTGGTGGTTTCCACGGCAATGATTTGAAAACGTTAAATCCGTTTTTTTTTGTGTGTCAGTGAACTCCAACGACTGGATATTTTTATTAACATCAATCACTTAATATTGTATTAAAGATAATATGAAATATTGTTTATTCAATTGAACGTTAATTTCATAACAACTTTATTTTCTTGACCACCTAGAACTGCATCAATATGTCTTCATAACAATATTTATACTTATTTTGTAATCAGTCATAATTTGTTATAAATTTCTAATCATCCTCATAATTTATGAAAACACTATTTTTTTCATAACGTGGAGAAATTCGAAATGTTTATGAAAACTAGAATTAAAAATAATTTGTGCTTCTACCTACAGATTTATGTACCATAACACAGCTACAGCAGTAGTAGGTATTCTATAAGTTGATTGTTTCAATTATTACCAACTACCCTATTTTCCTACATTTTAATTAGTAGAAAAAAATCAGGAAATTATCAAACGTTAATTCTAAAATAATATATTGACAGTGTTCTAGCTGCATCTCTGTCCTATAAATACTTTTCAGAATTTAGAACTGAAGTATGGCACATATGTTATGGCTAGAAACGTATGGTGAGGTTGAGCCATTATTATAATTTGAACACCAGCACATTCACCATTTTGCACATTTAAATTATAATCATGGAAAAGGATGAAATTATCTCCGAGTTGTCCATGCTAAAATATAATTATTACCAATATTGAAATAACTTACATCTAATGAAACTAAAAAAAAAGGATACCAAAAAACTAAGATCAGTGTGGTTCAATATAATAATTTCTTACAATTTCATAAGGTCGAAGAACAAAAAACCTAATTTATATTTTTTTTATAATAAAATTATGCACTACATAGAAATAGTATTGAGATGAGGCCTAGGTAGTCCAGCGGTAGGGTGTATCGCTTGTAAACCGAGGATTGTGGGTTCGAGTACCACCTTGCTCTTGGGTATGGTGTATGCCCAATGCAATTTAGAGGTTCTACATGTGATTAACTGTTGGGTAAAGGCTCAGTTTCAAACCTATTGGCCGTTCGGAACTGGAGTAAAACTGTAGGTCCCTTGAGTTAAAAAAAAAGAAAAGGTGTCATTGGACACCAGGTAGGAACGAAGTTCCTTTGGATAATATAGAAGGACCACAATTTGCGGAAACGAAACATGTGCGTGTCGGGGCGCACGACAGAAGTGATAACTCATACTAATCCAAATTGAAATAATTAATATTGAAATGTAGGGCTAAGAGCTCTTACGAGATTGTAAATAAAAAAATTTAAAAAGCCAGGAGTCACCTCTGGGATTCGAACCTTAAATACGGCACCACCAGGGTTCAGTACTTAGACCACTCGATCGTCAACGCAATGTAAAAAATTGAAGCAAAAGTGTATATAACGATAGGATAACATATCGCCACGCTATATAATTGAATATAAACCTACAATACGTAGTCATTATTTTATGGAACAAATTTGTAAAGCTTTTTCTTTTCATTATGCCATATCTGATTCCATTCGTAATCTGTTCTTTTATGCATATAGCTTATACAAAATTATTTCGATGTTTCACATCTGACGTTTTCGAGTTGCTTGTACATGAATTAATGAGTACATTATTATAATGCATTGGCGATTGACGTGGCAGGGTGGGATCAGAAAGAGAAGGAATGAGAGAACGGAAAGAAACAGGGAGAAAGAGAAAGGTATACAATATTCGCTTGTGTTAACTAAAAGCGTGACTTTAGTCAGTCTACTTCCGTCACACTTTTAGTCTCGCATATTTTTCAGTTTGATCCGGCGGCGAAATCCCTATTCCCTCCAAGCCTGCCGTGAGGAACTTCATTCCAAAAAAGTATTGAGATACTGATCTGTTGCATTGTTTTATTGAAACTATCATCTATTCTTTCAATAATAGCTAGTGAAGAAATCCCCTATTGGATTATCTTTATTTATGTATACCTGTAGATGGCAATTATTCTATCTGAAATCTTCCAACTCGACGAACTTGAAAGGCCAGAGGGAGAATGACTTCAGTAGCTAAATTCCTTCGATATGAAATGTTGATATGAGTGTTGATAATCTTATTTACTGTCCTTAATTGTACGATAGAGAAAGGAACGTCGAAACCGGCGAGACTTATTAGATAAAACCCATCAATGAATATTCCTCTTCATTTGTAATTAAGTATTCAAATCAGCTTCTTCTTCATAAATCTTGATGATTTATTTATATAGTCGAGAAGAATGAAACAACTTACCGAAAATTTTCAAAAACATATCCTTTATAAAAGCAAATTAATTCAAATTTTATTCTATTCATTTTAGAAAATAGTTCAAAAGGATCAAATCCGGTGAAAATTTGAATTTTGAATGAGATATCTTCGATTTATTTGAAGATTTGAAATTTGCATTAATTACAGATTCTTTTCAATAATTTAAAATGAGAGGTTTAGGTTAACATTATTTTACAATTTGTAATTGAACTAAATTTTGTTTATGCACTTTTTTTTTCTAAATAGGTAGTTCATTCTTTTATGTTACAATATAAAGAAAGTAGTAGCATTTTGTAGAAGATTTCGCAATCTTCCATCCATTTTATTCAGAAGATTTATATATATATATATATATATATATATATATATATATATATATATATATATATATATATATATATTATAATATATATATATATATACATATATTTATATAATATATATTATATATATATATATATATATATATATATATATATAGTCTGTCTGCGTAAGTTGGCTACATAGTACTATTACATTTATCCAAAATGTATTATCTATAAAAAGTTTCTGTTCTGAAACCCAAAATTCAACCGTTAGATATTACATTATGTTGAGGATTAAAAATAATTTTCAAATATTCAATATTGTTTATTTACAATAAGAGGAAATTTTCTCTGCGATTACTCTGTAAATTTAAGTTTGAACATGTAGGCAAATAAAAGGTACTTGTTATTCTTGACCGAAAATAATTTTTTTGACAAACCTCGTATAAGGTTAATACAATTTGATATTTTAATGAGATAGTTTTAGAACATGCAGAAATATTCATGAATTATACATTTTTTGTGTTGAAACTAATAATAAAAATGTTTCCCATATGTAGCCAACTTACGTAGACACCCTGTATGTATATATATATATATATATATATATATATATATATATATATATATATATATATATATATATATATATATATATATATATATATATATATATATATATATATATATATATATATATTTATATATATATATATATATATATATATATATATATATGTATATATTATATATGTATATATTTTTATAGTGTATATATATATATATATATATATATATATATATATATATATATATATATATATATATATATATATTTATATATTTTTATTTCAATTGTTGTTGTCTGTAAACTATGTTGAACTTTTTGATAATTGTCAGCAATAACAGGCTTTTTGAATCTCAAAAAACTCGATTTTATTAAAAAGTTGACGTTTCGCCACGACATTCGTGGCTTTATCAAAACTGCCACGAATGTCGTGGCGAAACGTCAACTTTTTAATAAAATCGAGTTTTTTGAGATTCAACAAGCCTGTTATTGCAAACAATTATCAAAAAGTTATATATATATATAATATATATATATATATATATATATATATGTATGTATATATATATATATATATATATATATATATATATATATATATATATATATATATATATATATATATATATATATATATATTGATACCGTTGAAAATCAGACATGGTGTATATTACAATTACAAATAATTACAATTGATGGCATCTTATAACCTTAATTAGTTGCTAGTTGCAACATTTACATTAACGATTAAAGGGACATTGTTGTCAGCATTTATGCAAAAAGCGCAGCACATTTCATTGATGCGATAACATCTGACATTTCTAGAAGATCACAGAGATTATCCACTTGTGTGGAGAAAACACAAAGTTCCAAATCTATAATTCAAAGTTATTTTACAGATTGTTTTCATCCGGCCATAATTCTTGAGTTAATGGTTAACCTGCCATGAGAAGTATCTAGGTTGATGTGGATATTCAGAATGAAGTCGTCCTTAAACAAACTTATTCTATATTTCATTGACATGCACAATTTAGATATAAATCAATATCATTTACGACAGATTCTGCGAAGTGATAGTATTTTATATATTTACTTCGTTTTGTCCTTCATAAGATCTTTGTTAGTTTCATACATTCTCTTCTCCGACTTACGTCTTTTAATTTTTGCGATTTGAATTAAATTCGACATTTTCAATTGAAAGCTTTTTTGATGTTCTAAAATCTATAAATAGGTATTTATACCAGAATAATATTACTTCATTTCCAACCCTAAGAACCCAAAAATAATGAGAAAAAAATAAAATTTATAAAAACAAAGTCATCTGCAACTTAAAATTAGTACAAATAATTTTTGGCAAATCACTTTTTATGTTTCATGACAATCATTCTCTTGATTATACTGTATTTACTAATTCCTGAATTGATCATTAAATTAGATTAATTCAAAAAATAAATAATAGTTAATATTCAGTTAAGTAATTACTCCTTTTTTGAAACTTTCTATAATATGAAAACATAAGCATAACATGTCTTAAAAGGATCATAGTAATTTTATTACCAATAATAATTGATTGGAAAGTCTGTACTGGGAGTAGAGACCTTTGTGATGATTTATTTATTCATGCCATTTAAGTAACTCAAGAAGATATTCACTATGTCATAAAATACAATGTATTATTTAACGTTGAATAATTTATCTATATTTCTTGCAATGAATGAAATTCAATCTTTATGTAATTACAGATTGCTGAATAATAATTTTAGATGTTAGTTATTTACAGTTTGTTGAATTATTATTGTAGATCTATGTAATAAAACCCTGTCATTACTGGGTAAGTTAATTTTGCTGCATAGACTTTGTAGTAGGTACTTAATGTTCTAAAAATTAATTTATGAAAGATCTTATATATATATATATATATATATATATATAAATATATATATATATATATATATATATATATATATATATATATATATATATATATATATATATAATATATATATATATATATATTAGAATATTTCTAATGTGTTGTAAAGTTTATGAATTCTATTTTTAGTGATTTTCTGTATCTTCTTAGACAAAATCTAAACATCTACAATTTTCAATTTTTCTAAATAGAAAGTATAGTTTAGAACATGTGATCTCCAAAATCACAAGTTATGTCTTTTTAAAGACAACAATCAAATATTTTAAACCTATTTTGTACATTACGTGGGTGAAGGTTTCTGTGGTTCCCTTCCCATCTAATATCAACGGACCTGTCTATTGATATTGGACTAAATAGCACGTAATTAATAACTGAAGACGGCCACAGCCACAATGAGAAATTTTTGAAAACAAGATAAATAGTACCCTATTCTTTGACTTTTCAAAATCAAAATAATTTGAACCTATTTCGAACATTACGTGGGTAAAGGTTTCTGTGGTTTCCCTTGCCATCTAATAATAACAGATTTGAATGTTAATATTAGACTGAATAGCACGTAATAAATAACAAAGAACGGCCACAGCCGGAAAAAATTTTAGTGAGACATAGTAGTCTTTTTCTATTCAAATTTTTTCAAATCAATAAATGTCGAAGAAATTTCAATTTTTTCAAAAGTTTTGATAAAGCCACGAATGTCGTGGCGAAACGTCAACTTTTTAATAAAATCGAGTTTTTTAAGATTCAACAAGCCTGTTATTGCTAATAATTATCAAGAAATTATATATATATATATATATATATATATATATATATATATATATATATATATATAATATTTGGATATACATATTAGTGTTTCAATACAAATATTTCAATATCGATATTTGCAACATCCAGATAAATCTGTTTTTGGTTTTAAGGTAAATCTTTGGGCATTAGAATATCTTTAATTGTTTGAACCATAGCATTTTCAATTGATAACATGGCAAATGCACTAAAACAATCTTCACACATAGTATTTCTCATGAAAGATTTAATGAGTTTTAACTTAAAGAAACATCTCTCTGGTTCTGCTGTTGTCAGTGATATAGCCAATAATATTCGCAAAGTTTAAGTAATTTATTTAAAAGCAGTATCTAAACCTAAAGGATAAAATCGAATGTTTTTAAGTGGCCTGAAATGTCTAGATTGTTTATTGTTTCTGATCGAGAATAAATTATGTTTTTCTACTCCTTATTCGGTAAGTACTCCATTATCAAACAAAAATAATTGATTTGGGGGAGGTGAGTACATTTTACCTCCCTAGGGAGGTAAGTAAATACTTACCTCCCTCTGGGAAATAATAATTTTTTTTTCAATTTTTAAATTGACACTGACAGAACTTTTGTTTGATTGGGAATCTCATAACAACCATTTCATAACCAGTTGTGTCAAGGGACACTAGGCTTTTGTAGATCTGTCATACATACAGATTATTTCAATTGAATTGCTCAAATTATATAAATATAATATATATATATATATATATATATATATATATATATATATATATATATATATATATATAATATATATATTTTTCTTTAATTCAAGAGAAGTGGAGCAAGAGAAGTGTAGTAGAAAAAATATAATACAAAACTCGGGAGGCAGTATTCTTGACCAGTCTCGGACTATTTTGCCAGCCCTCGCTGACGCTCGGGCGCAAACTACGTCCTCGACTGGTAAGTATCACTTGCCTCCCTTGTAGTGTAAATAAGTATTTTCTACTCCTTATTCGGTAAGTACTCCATTATCAAACTGATTTGTGGGAGGTAAGTACATTTTACCTCCCTAGGGAGGTAAGTAAATACTTACCTCCCTCTGGGAAATAATAATTTTTTTTTCAATTTTTAAATTGACACTGACAGAACTTTTGTTTGATTGGGAATCTCATAACAACCATTTCATAACCAGTTGTGTCAAGGGACACTAGGCTTTTGTAGATCTGTCATACATACAGGTTATTTCAATCGAATTGATCAAATTATAGAATAAAAAAAATATTTTTTTTAATTCAAGAGAAAGAGGAGTGGAGTAGAAAAAATATAATACAAAACTCGGGAGGCAGTATTCTTGACCAGTCTCGGACTATTTTGCCAGCCCTCGCTGACGCTCGGGCGCAAACTACGTCCTCGACTGGTAAGTATCACTTGCCTCCCTTGTAGTGTAAATAAGTATTTTCTACTCCTTATTCGGTAAGTACTCCATTATCAAACTGATTTGGGGGAGGTAAGTACATTTTACCTCCCTAGGGAGGTAAGTAAATACTTACCTCCCTCTGGGAAATAATAATTTTTTTTTCAATTTTTAAATTGACACTGACAGAACTTTTGTTTGATTGGGAATCTCATAACAACCATTTCATAACCAGTTGTGTCAAGGGACACTAGGCTTTTGTAGATCTGTCATACATACAGATTATTTCAATTGAATTGCTCAAATTATAGAATAAAAAAAATATTTTTTTTTAATTCAAGAGAAAGAGAAGTGGAGTAGAAAAAATATAATACAAGACTCGGGAGGCAGTATTCTTGACCAGTCTCGGACTATTTTGCCAGCCCTCGCTGACGCTCGGGCGCAAACTACGTCCTCGACTGGTAAGTATCACTTGCCTCCCTTGTAGTGTAAATAAGTATTTTCTACTCCTTATTCGGTAAGTACTCCATTATCAAACTGATTTGGGGAAGGTAAGTACATTTTACCTCCCTAGGGAGGTAAGTAAATACTTACCTCCCTCTGGGAAATAATAATTTTTTTTTCAATTTTTAAATTGACACTGACAGAACTTTTGTTTGATTGGGAATCTCATAACAACCATTTCATAACCAGTTGTGTCAAGGGACACTAGGCTTTTGTAGATCTGTCATACATACAGATTATTTCAATGGAATTGCTCAAATTATAGAATAAAAAAAATATTTTTTTTTAATTCAAGAGAAAGAGAAGTGGAGTAGAAAAAATATAATACAAGACTCGGGAGGCAGTATTCTTGACCAGTCTCGGACTATTTTGCCAGCCCTCGCTGACGCTCGGGCGCAAACTACGTCCTCGACTGGTAAGTATCACTTGCCTCCCTTGTAGTGTAAATAAGTATTTTCTACTCCTTATTCGGTAAGTACTCCATTATCAAACTGATTTGGGGAAGGTAAGTACATTTTACCTCCCTAGGGAGGTAAGTAAATACTTACCTCCCTCTGGGAAATAATAATTTTTTTTTCAATTTTTAAATTGACACTGACAGAACTTTTGTTTGATTGGGAATCTCATAACAACCATTTCATAACCAGTTGTGTCAAGGGACACTAGGCTTTTGTAGATCTGTCATACATACAGATTATTTCAATTGAATTGCTCAAATTATAGAATAAAAAAAATATTTTTTTTTAATTCAAGAGAAAGAGAAGTGGAGTAGAAAAAATATAATACAAGACTCGGGAGGCAGTATTCTTGACCAGTCTCGGACTATTTTGCCAGCCCTCGCTGACGCTCGGGCGCAAACTACGTCCTCGACTGGTAAGTATCACTTGCCTCCCTTGTAGTGTAAATAAGTATTTTCTACTCCTTATTCGGTAAGTACTCCATTATCAAACTGATTTGGGGAAGGTAAGTACATTTTACCTCCCTAGGGAGGTAAGTAAATACTTACCTCCCTCTGGGAAATAATAATTTTTTTTTCAATTTTTAAATTGACACTGACAGAACTTTTGTTTGATTGGGAATCTCATAACAACCATTTCATAATCAGTTGTGTCAAGGGACACTAGGCTTTTGTAGATCTGTCATACATACAGGTTATTTCAATCGAATTGCTCAAATTATAGAATAAAAAAAATATTTTTTTTTAATTCAAGAGAAAGAGGAGTGGAGTAGAAAAAATATAATACAAAACTCGGGAGGCAGTATTCTTGACCAGTCTCGGACTATTTTGCCAGCCCTCGCTGACGCTCGGGCGCAAACTACGTCCTCGACTGGTAAGTATTCCATTCTTGAAATTTCTTTATCGATGAAAGATGGAAATGGTTTGTAAAATTGTTCTATATCATTTAGTGGTAGTGATTTTCGATATCTTGTATATTTTTCTCTTGAAAATAGGTATTCCTAGAAAGATGATCTTTAAATGTAAAACGTTCTATTATTTCAATCACCTTCCAGAGGAATTAAAATCTATAACTTCCTTGACCAATTTTTGGAAACGAACTCAATATTATTTTCTTCATAGACCTTATCACTCTATAGAGGACTACTATTTTGAGCACAGGCATCAGCTTCGATTGAGGAGGATTTGACACTCTCGGTTCTATTGTAAAGTTTGTATATATTTTTTATGGAAATGTGGTGTGATTTTTATTTCTAGGTATTACATTGTTTAGTTTGTATATTTATTGATTTATGTGTGTTAATTTTTATGTTTTACATTTTTTATTTCCTATATTTTTCACTTTGTCAATAAAATGTATAATTTAAAGACAATAAAGCATATTCGATTTGATTTGATTTGGAATTCTGAGGTGTATGACTCTAAATCAGATGGCTTCTGTTGTATTTAAAAACTACCTGAGAAATGTCAGTTACAAAGGAACAGAAACGTTTTATTATAACATCTTTGTCATCCCCAAAAACATCAGTTGTACATTACACATCGAAAAATTCGATATTTTATATCTAATTCGAAAGAAACAATAATATTTTCCATTGGAAATTTTCCAATTTCAAATAGTAGAAGGACATAAATCTATTGATCTTCAATTAATAAGGTCTGAAAATTGCAACTCATATAATCAGCGAATTGTTGATTATCTTTTTGATGTAATTTTAATTGAAGGATGGGCAGGGTACATACGGGAATAATTTACACGTTCTAGAAAATTGTTAATTATAAGTTGAATGGAAGTTGTGGAATGAGTTCAGTAACAGGTACCGCAGTTATGACCATACGGTTGTAATTCTGCGGATGCTTTATGACAGCGTAAATACCCATATCTATTACTTCAGCACAGTGAAGTATTCGACGGCTGTGATGATTACATTATATAAATATATATTTTTATATATAGGTTCATTAATTTTCTGAATTAAATTGGTTGTATTGGAATTTCGAAACCGTGTCGATGAAAAATAAATTGTGTTCTGATTTTTTCGTCAATTTTACTATCATAAAGTTTATTATGTTTTGTTTTCTTTTCTCTTGAATTATTTACTTCAGAATTTGTTATTTTTTAGAATGGCATGAGGATGTCAAAACATTGTGAGTAACCTTAAAGTCTTTTCAAATAGGTTTGTGTTTTAGTTTTCTTTTAAATTTTATGATTAATTTTACTATTATAAATTTTATCATATTTTTTTCTTTTCTCGAAAATTACTTAGGTCAGAATAATTTTGTATTATAGAATGGTATAAGAAGGTTAAAACATTGTGGCCAATCTTATCTTGTTTTCCAAAAATAAAAGTCAAATACAGTGTGAGTATATATATATATATATATATATATATATATATATATATATATATATATATATATATATATTATATATATACATATATATATATATTATATATATATATATATATATATATATATATATATACATATATATATATATATATATATATATATATATATATATATATATATATATATATATATATATATATATATATATATATCTATATATACATGTATATACAGGGCCGCAGCCAGCACTGCTTTCTAGAAGGGGCTAAACAAATTCTTGAGGGGGCTTGTTTATTACATAGTATTAAAATAAATATACCTGAAAAAAAAGGAATATACAGCTTTTTCTGTCTTTTTACCTAGAAAAGTACTAGAAAACGAATATTCCTCGAAAAACGTTTTGAGAAAATAAAAAAAATTTATTCTAATATAATGATAATGAATGAAAGATCTCTCATAGAAAACTTCAAATGAATAAAGCAAATAGAAATGAAAAATATTCAAAAAAAATAAAAATGTACTTACATCATTAAATATAAACAAATATCTGGTATATTTTCTAGAGGGGGCTTAAATAATTCCAGAGGGGGCACAGCTCCCTCTGGCACCCCCTTAGCTACGGCCCTGTGTATATATATAATTATATATATATATATATATATATATATATATATATATATATATATATATATATATATATATATATATATATATATATATATATATATATATATATATGTATATATATATATATATATATATATATATATATATATATATATATATATATATATATAGATATATATATATATATATATATATATATATATATATATATATATATAAATATATATATATATATATATATATATATATATATATATATATATATATATATATATATATTATATTTTTTTTTCGTGAAAAACTTGGTTCAGAATTTGTAGGATCTCGTTTCGGCTTCTTCTGGAAAAACATCTTCCGGAGTTATGAAATGTAATGGTACGTGGATTCGTGGATTACTTGACCGCAGAAATCTTTCTGAACAATTTTCTTTGGAAAAAATAATCTTTATTTGACAACAATCAACGTTAGGTATATATATATATTTATTTATATTATATACAATGCAGACCAGGAAACTCGAATGATACGATTTCTTGGATCAAAAAATCATGAACAACATATTTCATTCAACGTTTCAATTATCTTATAAATTATCATGTAAATAGTTTTCTTCCACGCAATATTACGCCTATATGAATAATTTAGAGCCCTTCAATATACCAAAGAGGAAATATAAATATAAGCATTGCTACAATAAATACAAGGCTTAAAAGTTGTCACATTCTCAGAGAACGAAAGAGAATTTCTAATTGCTTCAAATACTTACACTACCTGTTATAAACATGAGGTGAAGAAACATGTTCTTCAAGCAACTCCATCACATTTATTCATCTTTAATGAAGATATCGTACAGTTACGTGCAAATGAGAAAATCATTTTTATAGTTTTATTTTTGTAGTAAAAAAAAATTAACATTCTCGTCTGCCAACAATTATTTAATGATATCGAATATCTGTTTTGTTTTGACGATTTTCCTTGGATTTCAACCTGACAACTGGTTCAAAAAAGGTGAGATTGCGAAAAATATAGCCGACTTTCATTTGGATTGCATGTTTTGTATTTCATGGCTCCACAATTATGCTTTTTTAATGTTTGGAAATTAGCAAATTCTTGAAATTGACTTGAACATGTATGGCATTAAGGTTTTTTACGACCATTTGTTTTTTAATCACTTTAGAGGTTCTCCAAACTTACTGTAGTCTCATTGAAAAATTATGTCGTTATAATTTTGATCAGTTTATACTTCCCACAGAAATTTCATTGAGAGTTAATGATGTGACCAGAATTTCACTCTCGATATTATTCAATTGCTGAACCTCTGAAGTAGAAGATAATGACATCCATAATGAAATACTAAAGATAACAGTTTTCACTAATATTTGAATTATAATGTCTGACGTAAGTTTCACCAGATGCTGACTGAATAATATTTAATTTTTATATATATTTATACGGCATATGAACCGTTAAAATTTTTTGGGATATTGTTGAGATCATTTTCTACATTTCCACCCTTGGACGCTGGGGCCTAAGAGTCACGGTTAGGGAGATATGTTTATTTCAATTTTTTTCTCAAACGAACCAAAATTCCTCTTTCAAACCTTTTTTAGTGTTGCCTGTAAAAGCTTATTTTTTAAAAAATATTCGGTAATGTATGCTTGTTCAAATAATTAATAGTTTTTATTCCAACTGATATCACCAAAGGGATATACTAGGCTTTTATTACACAAAATTAGTGATTTTGTGAAAAAAATCCTGGAAAATTTTGAATTAATAATTATTCTTATTCCCATCATTAATTATAAGGTGCAAATAAAAATTTCGAAATAGTGTTAAACTTGAACCATACCATCTGCATAACAAACAGATTCAAATTCAATACCAATTTCAAATAAAATCAATTATTAGAGAAACCTAATTTTTCTAAACAATCTTTTTATTCAGTTCTACGATCCGTGCCAAATATGTGCGAAATTTTGATACTGATACGTTCTGTGCTTCATAATATTTACTTATAATTATAAATTAAAATCAATCATATATTACAACATAACTATTGATAGACAATATATGAAGCTACACTTAAAATTATTTCGCACAGACGACCTTGCTCTACTAAATTACCTTGGGTCAAGAATATTTTGTAATGTTGGAGAATTATAACGTAGGCTGGAATATGAAAGGAAAAGATAATAATGAATATGTTGCTCAGCAATATTGATTCTTGAATATCTTCTCAAGAAAAATTAAGTTTTGAATCGGTACATTGTATTCTTCTGCGATGTACCCACATAACATACATCTCTAGAGATAAGATAAATTCAAGGGTTGTAGGTCGATTGGTTTGCTCACTTCTATTTTTTGATCTCGTAAGGATGGTGCATTTCACGGTGTTTTGATTTTTATTCCGTTGTTTGCCATTATAACGACATAGTTCTAGTATGTGCGTATGTGGGTAACCTCACTTTAAGACCTTGCTTTTTGGATAAATTGAAATTATTTGTCGATCTCTTATGTCGTTTTAGATGGATGTTATTGTTGCTCAGAGGAGAATGCTGGTTAGTTACTTGTTTATGTTTAATTTTTGATCACGTAGCTGTGAGTTATTGTGGGATTTTACGAATAGGATATGACTCTTTTATATTGTATTTTTCAGACCCTGAATATGGTACAGATGTTGTAGCGAAATATAGGTCTTTTGCTATAGAAGATCTTATATTTTTACGTTGCCTACAACCCTTAAATTGATCTTACTTGTGAAGAGTTTTGGCAGTTATGTATATATATATATATATATATATATATATATATATATATATATATATATATATATATATATATATATAAATATATATAATATATATATATATATATATATATATATATATATATATATATATATATATATATATATATATATATATATAGTGGTTATGTGGTTTCGATGTCGATGCCCACTAGATCGATGGAGAGGACACTACTGATAAACTCGTTGAAGAGTGATTTTCTCTCTTGAAGGATGAATGGGAATTCCATGTCGTCGAATCTCATGAAACTAATTAATCATCATCAATTTTTCGAATGAATTTCCCAACGTATTGATATCTTTACTGAACACCCTGCCCCTATTTAGCGCAAATAATTTCGTCATGAAATTCATGACTTTCTGAACAGGCTTGAGCAAGTAAGCAACAAAATATTTATTTTCTATTCAGTACTTCAGTTGTCTATAACTGAACAATTCAATGGATCCATTTTTTAGACGTAACCCCCCACTACGAAAAGTTAAGTGTTATAAAACGGATTCATTTGTCCGTACGTCTGTTGGAGGGATTACGGCCGTTAGGGTGGAGCTAGAAGGTCGAAATTATGCGCAGAGTTTATATGCAGTAATTTCTGATGCTACCCCTGGAGGTGGGAAGCGTCGATTCTAATGGCAAACTCAGTTTGCCATTAGAATCTGAAGAAGGTGATGTTCCACCGAAACGTGCGTCATGCGTTATTTCTTATAATAAATGTGTAAATTGTTATTTTTAACCATTGTTTTAATATGTTTATTAATTTACACCAAGTATCAGCCCAATCAATCCAAAATATATTTGTTTAAGTGATATGAAACAATTAATTCGTGCTTTTTTATGTAGGAATTTATAATCGGCCAGATATGATAGGCAATTATCAATAAACATATTTCGAAACTTTTTATTGATGATTCTTCATCCAACTGTGAATTTTTTAATTATTTCTGAAAGAACTTTGGACATAATATATTTCAAATTTCACGAAAAGCATTTATTTAGTAGTATACATGGATTCAATGGGAAATCATAATGTTTCATAATAACCCAATGTGGTTTTCATAATAAAACACCATCAATCATAATGTAACTCAAGATGTATTAGTAATTAATATACAAAAAAACATTTTCATTCTGTGTGTATTCTTATTATAGCTAACTTCAATCTAATAACCATCATAAACATAAATTTGTTACTCCATCATTGTACTTAATTTCCATGAATTTTTCATCTTCTAAGATCGGTGAAGACATATTTCTCGTACCACATATCACTGTAAAAATTTCTTCTTATAATACCAATAAATGTTCAGGCAACACAGATAGAACAATTTTAAATATTTTGGGTGCAGCATCTGGAATTTTCATTAATAATGGGAACTAATCTGAGTTTCAATCAATTCTTTTGTAAAATGCAAAGAACACATATTTTTTAATACTTAATAATAAACTTTTTATTTTCATAAATTTTAAATATAAATTATATTTATTTTATTTCCATTCCTTCATTTTTTTTTTTCATTTAATGACTCTAAAACGGTTTTTGTTGATCACATTGTGTCTGTTATTTAATAAATTGTATATAGAAAAAGAAACTTCGTTCCAACCGTCCTCTTTTTCATAAACTGAACATGAAAATTTGGATTAGATTATTAGTATACCGCCGCATATATTAGGGTAAACCCGGCAACAGTCGATGCATGTATAAGTATTTATTTCTGGTGATACTTATATTTGTGCTCAATAAACAAAATTATTAAGTGATTGAAGTTAAGAAAATATTGAACCATATAAAAAAACTGATTTGAATGACAATTAATAACGAAGAAGAAGAATCTGAAAAACACGTGGATGCGGTTTATTTTATTATTATTATTATTAGACTTAGAATCATCAGAAATTTTTAAACTCAATCATAATGCAAAAGATATCTTGCTGAACGTCATTCTCGGAACTTTTTCCAAAATAATTTTCTCTAAATAAAAAATTATTTGTTTGGCTTCGGAAACCGATGAAAGCTAGTAGGTACTTGCATTTGTATATTATAAAATTACAAATTTTCACGCCACAACACTCTCTAGACTTGCTGATTCTACGTTTTGCAAAATTAACACTTTCCATTATTCACCATTTGCGACCTTATTTGTCAAAAAATCAAAAACTTAACATGCAATTGCATATGTTGACATTGAAAATAAAAACTTCATCCATCTGGCCGCCAGAGTTCGCCAGCTGACATGTCAGATCCCAATAGGTACCTACAACACGTGCTTAGACAAGAATTTCATCTATATGTCGTGACAGAAGGAGAAAAAAAAATGACGCATGAGCGTTGCATGCACTTCCGTTATATGTTTTTCTTACGGTTTTAGTCTCACATTTTTTTCAGTTTGGTCGCGCAGCACTATAACTATCTCCTCCAAGCCTGCCGTAAGGTACTTCGCTCCAAAAATCTCTCCTTCGATACACTGCAATAGTAAGCATTTTAGGGGAAAATACGACTAAAAGCTTCAGATATTAAAATAATAATCACACACGAATATTACTTTAATAATTGAGTTAAAATTTTATTTTCAGTCGAACAGTACTAATGGTTTATTTGGCGCCATGACGCATAGCTTCATGCCGGGTTATATATGTTTTTTCCGTTATCTTGTTGGCAAACTGAGAAGTAGATGTATTACCCGTAGAGATAACAACACTAGGTAATTGAAATGAATTAATAACAAATCTATATTAGTAGTTTTACATCTGTGTCTGCTCCGAAGGCTTGAATATCAAATGAAAATGTAAATTGCTCATACAAAGAGTTTAAAGCCTGTATAATTTATTATTTAAATTATGTTTTCTCTAGACAGTACCTACCAAACCTATGGTTTCAGTGCGAGAGTACCGTTAGAAACTATTGGATTTTATCACAGAGCAAATATGATTTCAGGTTTAGCAATAGTAGAAATTACTAGATCTATCATAATTTTTGCTAATTATCATTTCAGTATGAAAATACAGGTATTGAAAACTTTTAACATTTATTTGGGAATAAAAATCCGGACACCCTACTGCGTAGCACTAGGAATGATAAAACCCCTCGGCGCATGTGCATTTCGTCAATATTTTTTGAATGTATTATATAAATTAAAAAACTATACATTAAATGCTATCATTTTACTTCATTATTGTAAAAATCGGTTTAGGTTTAAGATTTATAGATAGCACCACATGTCTATGGACAAAAAAATGTAAAAAACGCTATAATTTTCTTATTCTTCGTGGGGAAAAATTTTTGAAAAAAATTTTCTTATGCAATCATATGTGTTTTATCGATATCCGTTGGAATTTTTAAAATCGAACCAGCTACTAACTTTTTTGTCGTGAGACTAAAAAAGAGGTAATAAATAATCTAAAAAACGCTATAATTTTTTTATTCTTCGTGGGGAAAAATTTTTGAAAACACTTTTCTCATAAAGTTATAGGTATGTGTTTTATCGATATCCGTTGGAATTTTTGAAATCGGACCAGATCCCAACTTTTTGTCGTGAGACTGAAAAAGAGGTAAAATATCTAAAAAACGCTATAATTTTTTATTTTTCGTGGGGGAAAAATGTTTGAAAACACTTTTCTTATGGAATTATATGTGTTTTATCGATATCCGTTGGAATTTTTAAAATCGGACCAGATCCCAACTTTTTGTCGTGAGACTAAAAAAGAGGCAAAATATCTAAAAAACGCTATAATTTTTTATTCTTCGAGGGGAAAAATTTTTGAAAGCACTTTTTTTATGAAATCATATGTGTTTTTCCGATATCCGTTGGAATATTTAAAATCGGACCAGATCCCAACTTTTTGTCGTGAGACTAAAAAAGAGGCAAAATATCTAAAAAACGCTATAATTTTTTATTCTTCGAGGGGAAAAATTTTTGAAAGCACTTTTCTTATGAAATCATATGTGTTTCTTCGATATCCGTTGGAATTTTTAAAATCGGACCAGATCCCAACTTTTTGTCGTGAGACTATAACCCATTTAGCTCCGCATCGGGGTAATAATAAGTAATAATAAGAATAGTCATATTGAGCATCTGAAGAAGTAATTTGAATCGTTTGTCATGCATGAAAAAATTATAGATGATTGTAGAATTATTCGAAAATAATATAAAACCTCTTAATTCTTGGGACATTTCCACAAATATAATTTTATTTGACATACCCTGAAAAGAAGATTTCTTTGTCGTTTTTTAATAATATTCAAATAATAGTTCAACAATTCAAAAACTTCTGAAACATTGTTTCTGATTCGGAAAACTAAAGGGCTTGAAATCGTCTTCCTGAAGTGTATTATAAAGTGTAAATTTTTTTTATTGAAATATGAATATATAAAAAATTTACATATTTATGAAAACAATAAAACACTTATGAAAATATGAAAATATAAAGATATTCCAGAGGAGAATATTGAGTGAAATTGAATGATGATTTAAAGGATAACTGATGACCAACAAATAATATTTTCGTACAACTGTCGAAAAAAGATTACATTCACGAGTTGCTATGGATACGCAAAGTTTTCCATTTTTTAACTAGTAAAAAAAAGACCATAGAATATAGAAATAATGCATTTAATGAAATTTAATGAGAGAAGTAAAAGAATTGAAATTACAGAATTTGCAGTATCCATCACGTCTTGTGGTGTATCACTATCACTGGAAATATTAGTATAATCCATCGTAGAATTTGTGAAATACGAGTAATAATTTACAAAATATTTAGTTTGACGCTTGTTATAGTTATTAACGTAAGAAGGCCGATATGTAGCAAATAACGGATGAGGTTGGATATTGTAATCCGAGGCGCAGCCGAGGATTATAACTAACCGAATCCGTTATTTTCGTAATCCCGTTGAAAGATTATATTTTGATTCCGAAGAAAGAAAAACCCCGTACCTCACAATTCTAAAGAAAAATCCCAACGTCGTGCACTCTGTTGTCATGGAACAGTTTGACAGTTTTATAAACAACGTCAGTTTTTTGTGTTCTCAAGTTCGCTTTAACGACGACCATGGATGAAAATGATGAAATTGAGGAACAAAATCAAATTCCTTCAGAAATATTGGGGGAATCATGTGCAGTGCAGCGAGTGTTGATTAACTGCCGAAAATAACTCGAGAGCGATATCAAAAAGAATATGAAAATTTTAAAATGTAGCGTAAAAGCAAGAATGTAAAGGTGGTTAATGAAGATGTATTATTGGCCTATGCGAAATGAAAATCAGAGGTTTTTTCTCCCAACTCGCTGTGGACCAAGATTTCAATGTTGTTATTGTAAGCAGAATGATGTTTTGAAATAAATATTAGAACAAGTGATTTCTTAACGGCCGCCGGCCGTTATGAAATTATAACGGCAGGCAGCCGTTAACACTGACTTTTCAATTGTCATCTGAATACCGTTAAATCAAAATAAAAGTATGGGATTACGAAAAATAAATTATATGTTTCCTTTGTTTAATCTGACATAAGATCATAGAATATATTGATGAACATACTTGACTGCATGGATTTTAATTTTTAAAATAAAATGACTTTTAATGAATACTTATAAATTCAATACTTTTTTGCCAGTTGTACAAAAAATATTGTTTGTATTTCGTGAGCGAAATCAGTATTTCATGGCGCATTCGAATGAATTATTTTAAGCCTCGATCTGACGATCTCGGCTAAAAATTCACATTCGCCATTAAAAAAAAACTGATTTCGCACAATTAATACAAAAATAACTATTCCAGGAAGCTAGCCATATTTCCTTCAAAATCGAAAAATCCGTTTGTCTTTACATCTTAATCGGAAACAAATAGAATCTTATTTTCTCGATAGACCTCATTATTCTGTATACTCTGTAGAGGGCTACAGCTGAAAATTGCAGCGCATTCAGTAAAAACCTATGTTTTGAGGAAACTTCCATTACAGAGGCTTATCCTCTCAATTTTTTGGTATGAGTCATTTAGTCAACTCCCTTGAAAGGTTTTTTGATGATTCAACATCATAAAATATATTTCTACGCTAAAATAAATACGAGAATGAAATGAAAAAGAATGAAATCAGAAATACTGAATTGTTAGAAATAATAACAAGTACAGATATATTGAACGGATTTTAACACATAATTAAATTTTTTTAAGCTATTGCATAGCTTTTATCCCGGGCGTTGAGCGCGGCGACCGAATCAAGAAATTCCGTAACGAAAATAAAACCTAACACCCCCCACTTCGCCTACCATGTAGCTCGGCCGAGTGTTCGCTTAACGTGTATGTATATGGTACGACTGTACGAAGCTCGCACGGATCGAGAAGGGCTGCTCCGAAATCGGACGATTACGTAAGCAGATGTTTGTGAGAAAGTATAAAGGTATCTATCATATATTTATAATGCCACACTCACCGCATGTGCGCCCCGTAAGTATACATGTAGGTATTATATATATATATATATATATATATATATATATATATATATATATATATATATATATATATATATATATATATATATAATATTGATATAATTATTGCACATGTTAGCGATGTTAATGTTAGGCGCTCATTTGTTGGAGATATTTGTGCGTGCTTATGCAAACTTCGAAATGGCCTACACATAGTCATGGTAGCAATTTACATTTCTCCGAATCCAAAATTGGACGAGAATATATGATATGTTCTTATTTAAGTCACCATAAACCTATAGTTTCAATGATAAAAATTCCTGAATAACCTACATGTATTGTAAGATATAAAAATATTTTAAACTATTTAAAAAAATATATTAACTTCTCATTTATTCGATAAAAGAAAGAAATTTGTTTTCTTTCTCACCACGCTCAAAAAGTGTAACTTGAAAAACAAACAAAAAACAAAGAAAAAACTTGAATTAATATCAGTGATAGTCTGTGAAAATAAGGTAGCCTTCATAGCAGGTGACTTTAATATTGAACTAAAAGACATTACTAAAAATATAACTAAACTGAATTTTCTTCTCAATGCGTTTTCTTTTGTTTTTACAAATAGCAGCTACACAGGGTTACTTCTACTTCTAAAAGTTGTATCGATAATATACTTACCAATTCAAATAAAAAGTATACTGTGAATGTATTGCATTCCTCTATCTCTGATCATTATGGCTTAAAACTGAGTTTCTTTGAAGACAAACAAAGTAGTTCACAACTGAAGTATGTAAGAATATTTTCACAACAAAACACTGAATATTTTGTAAGTAAACTGAAAGATCTGGACTGGTCTGAAATCTACAATATGAAGGTAACAGATGTGGATGCTCAATGGAATAGCTTCATGAATGAGTTTCTAAAAACATTTTATGAATGTTTTCCACTTTAGCCAGTGAGCATCGGAAAAAAGGTAAAGACGATTAAAAATGATCCGGAGATCCGGAGGAATGCAAAAATAGGTTAAGTGCGATACAGGTTGTGCTGAATTTTCGCCCAGAATTTCAGGCAGTATATAATGACCTAAAGAGAGAATATCATAATTTACTATTCAAAAAACGTTCAGAAAATTACCATCATAAAATAACTAGCTCAGATAATAAAATGAAAACTATGTGGGGTATTCACAAAGAATTGATCGGGAATGATCATGTTGCAAATTCAGAATTGAAGGGCAGTCCATCACATATAGCAAACATCTAAAATGAATATCTACTGAACATAATTCCGGATCTATTAAAAGATAGATATGCTGTGAATTTGAACTGTAGTATTCTAGACAACCCTAAGTCCTTATTTTTAACACCTGTAACCATTATGGACATTAATGAATTGGGTCAAAAACTCAAAGCTAGCGGAAACGATGAAATACCCATAAGCCTAGTCAAAAAATGTATTAAAGAAATAGCAGAAGTGATTTGTCACATCATGAATAACTTATTTCAGTTTGGCGTATTCCCAAAACAATTAAAATTGGCACTTATAACTCCAATTTACAAAAAAAGGAGATCCTGGTTTGCTTGAAAACTACAGACCAATTAGTATTTTACCTTCCTTTTCAAAGTTGTTCGAGATGGCCATGTGCAATAGATTAGTAAGTTTTATGGATTCCTGTAACTTATTTAATAATAATCAGCACGGCTATATCAGGGGTAGGTCTGTCATAACTGCAATCAATCAATTTACCATCAAAATAATAGAGTCTTTTGAAAATAATGAAATACTACTTGGAATGTTTTTAGACCTCTCTAAAGCTTTCGATAGTCTGTCACATCTGCTCATATTACTAAAACTTGAAAAATACGGAGTAAGAGGCAATGTATTAGGATGGTTCGAATCATATTTAAACAATAGGCAACAGAGAGTAAAATTTTGTAAAGAAGGAATAACATCTAAGTCTGAAATAAGAGAAATTAATTTTGGTGTCCCACAAGGAAGTATTTTAGGACCAGTGCTCTTCATAATATTTATTAATGACATAGCAGAAGTTTTAAAAATGAGTAATGTCACAGGTCATTTCACTAATTACGCAGACGACACCAACCTATTGGTTGCTGATTCGAGCTATCCGGAGTTGCTCCGCTCATCAAAAGCTGCTTTTGACTGTGTGCAAGTCTGGTTTATGAATAATGGATTGATTCTGAATGCAGAAAAAACAAAAATTATACTCTTTCGGACAAAACAAAGAAGAATTGATACACCTGGTGTGATTAAAATGTCAGATAATGAAATTAAATTAGAAAATTCAATAAAGTTTTTGGGGATATACATCGACGAACACCTTAACTGGAACAACCATATTATTGAACTAGGAAAAAAATTGAGTATCATATAGTATAAAAGTATTAAGCAGATACCTGAACGGGAATTCCTTGAAAATATTTTACTACGCAAACTTTGAGGGGTTGATGAGATTTGGACTAATTTTTATTGGCAGCAGCTCTCTATTAAAAGAAATTTTCTGCGTTCAGAAGCGAGTCATTACGACAATTTTGGGACTCAAGTGAAGAGAATCTTGCAGGGGGCATTTCCGGAAAAATAATCTGTTGACAGTATATGCCCATTACATCCTAGAAAATCTTATATTCCTGTTCAAAAATAGGAAGGAATTTCAGAATTGTGGAGAGATGCACAGTTACAGCACACGTAACTTGAATTACCTTTTCTCTAAGCATAGATTAACAGCATCTGAAAAACACCCAAATTATGCCTCCGTAGGATTCTTCAATAGACTTCCAGATAAAATAAAGAAAATTAAAAACCAGGGAAGATTTAGAAATAGCGTTAAAAAACTGCTAATTAAATTAGAACCATACTCTTTAAATGATTACTGGAGTATGTGTTGATATGTTGATTTAAAATTTAGACTATATTGTCATTGACGTTATTTCATTTGCTGTATCATGTTTGTTAACATCCTTTGAAATAAATATAATTATTATTATTATTATTATTATTATCAAAGAAAAAGAAAAAAATACAGCATAAATAAAAAATAAATAAATAATTATAATTGCAACGGTTGATGAAAAATGTTATGCAATAGCTTCACCGCGGCAGTCCTGGAGTGCCACACTTTTTTTTAAATATTTTTTTATATACTTCGACTTAGATAGTCTAAAAGTTCACAATACGATGGCACTAGGAATGGAGAGAGTTAACTGTGGGAGAAATTCAGGAACATTTCCATTTCCTGGTTTAAATTACCTCTACATCATATTTGAAGATGTTATCAGTTCACGACGCGTTCAAGTAATAATTAGGGATATACTTAAGATATAAAGAACAGATAAAATAAATCATTGTATATTTCCTATTGATCACCAACGCTGTTATTCAAATCGACACTTAAACATGATACTTATCTATTTAGTGATAGCGTCATAAAATATAGCATAAAAACGATGGCTGCAGTAAGTAAAAATGAAAATTTTTTTGATCCATGAATATTTCGATATCTTTCAGTAATTTTATGACTCAATTTAACTAGCATTAAGTTTTACAGGCGTGAACCAATCTAGTGATTATTAAAACTAATCTACTGTAGAATTTCTTGGCCAATCGTGAAAATATCACGAACTGGAGATACAGATCGAGAAGTTTCCAATTTAAAATTCAATTCAAGTTGTAGCTCTGAAATCATAAAAATCTAAATTGAAATTTGAACTTCTAGCTATTTGTGTAGATCAGTAACTTTTGTTAGAAAGAAAATTTAAGCCTATAGTTTGAGTAAGAAATTAAGGGTTTTCAGTAAAAATTTATTAATTTTTTTAGCTGATTATTGAAATGTTAACTTTCATTATTTTCTTTATGTTTCATACATTGTAAAAAACTCAAAATAATTGAAGATTCAAAATTTTTTGATATTCTTATGTAATTACTATGAAAAATTGTTCTTATTATAAGCCTTGAGTTTTTCTGGATCATGCATATGAGCATTGAAAACGTTGTAGGGTGAGAAACCCGTTAATTAATTAAAAATCGATATCAATTCGATTCAAATGAATTCAATATAAATTCAGATAAATTCAATATAAATTTGTTATAAATTCAATACCAATTCAATATAAAAATGTTATAAATTCAATATCAATTCAATATACATTTGTTATAAATTCTATGTCAATTCAATATAAATTTGTTATAAATTCAACATCAATTCAATATAAATTTCGTATAAATTCAATATAAATAGTTCTATATATGGGAGAAATATGAAAGTTCAATTTGAAATTGGAAATTGAAAGTATTTATTCCTCCTCAGAACATTATGAAAAAGTCGAGACAATCTAGGTGATCATATATACACTAGCAAAAAGTATTCTATCTCATCTCTGGTGGATTCGAGTTGATAACAAACTATTAGTGAAATAACAACATCAAATCCAAACGACTCAACAACATACGATGGACCTGTAATAATAATGATAATGATATTAAGTTTCGTCATTTTAAATAATGTCCCTATGTCGAAAATGAATCAACAAATTTTGATTATATGTTTCGAAGTACATACAAAGTTAAACTGGCCCACATCTATTTGAAATACTGAACGTGATATAAATATTCAATAATTGCCCTCCTGATTATATATTTTCAATACCAATTAAGCTGCAAGTTTTGTAAGCAAATAGATCTCTAGGTTAACTTCTTATGTTTCGTGATTCATTTAATGTTAGAATTGTATGGCTTACCGAAATGTTGATCTAAAATCTATTATATTTAAATCGAATGTATAATTTTCATCTTGCCAATAATTATAATGAGAATTTTATTAATGCTACTAATGCTTGAGTTTGAATTAAATATATGTGTTTCTTTAAGTGAATGATAATAATAATAAAAATTCTACAACCATTATTTCTTACGCTTTTCGATACTGTTTTTGACGCTGAGCATATGATTTCAATGTTTTCTCTATGTAATGAATGAAAATTATAAACACTCGAATCACATGTACAGGCTGTCCCATTTTCGATGTCCTTACAGGGTAACTCGGTTATTTTTAAAGATAGAGATTTGCGGTTTTCGCGAACGTTGGCTACTTTTTTGTGAATCTCACGATACCGTAAACAAAATTTTCATAGCTTGCTTCGTTTTTGAGATACAGGGCGAAGTTGAAAATATTGCATTTTGGCCCCCGCCTTGTATCACAGCTATCTTTCAACTTATAGAAAAAGTAAAAACTGTGTTTTATACACTTTTTTACGTAGAATCCAGTGGCGTAGTGAGATTTTTGAAATGAGCTGTCATTGTTCAGATATAACCCAAAGTTATATTTTTTTAAATGGGACACTCTATATATTATTCCATATACAAAACATAAATGCTTTGAGCTCTTTAAAAATATATAATACTTTTATAGTATTTCAAGTATTAGCCCTGTATTTAGATAAATTTCATTTTTGTTATAGCAAGTCAAGACAAATATCACTTTAGTAGAACGTTTAGCGCAATAAACAAATATCACTCTCATTTATATATGGTAGCATGGAAAGTACCTATTCATTAAAAAAATATTATTCAGTATGGGTCACTAAATAATTTGACAAAACAATAAATTTAAACTCTTATGAAATACTCTTTATCGACCATAAACGCTGTGGACCTAATTAGTAGGTAGCTATGGAAAAAGAGCAAGTGCAGAATGTATATAGGTCCTGTCACCTACCTGTCAAAGTTAACAAAGTTAATTAACATCATCTCCTACCGCGTGGAATAATAAAAAAGATGTGGTGTCATGGGACACCAGGTAGGAACGCAGTTCCTTAGGATTATAATATAATTATCTATTAATATAATAATAATGTATTGCGTGTGTAGAATATATATATTATGTACACATGTAAGTTGTATAAACAATATAAACCATGTAGGTACATCAATTATATTTATCAACTAATACTTACGTATTTAATTTTATTTCGTTAATTAATTTTTCACTATTATCACTGTCAATTTCATTTAAGTCACTTGTTAGTTCACTTGCCATTGTTACTCTATTTAATATCATATTAAAGATTTACAAACTATTAGAAAATAAACGTGTTTATTTACGAGTTAAATGAATTTATAATTGAATCGGTGATTGTTGAAAGGGTACTAAGTCCATTTTTCATTGAAATTGTATTTGATATGGGTTTCTATACCAAATTATATCCCCGACCGTTTGGTGTTGAAAGGAATTAAGTTCCATTCTAGGAAGCACTAATAATACGTACGTACTGGTTGGAGGAAGAGTTGGAAGGTACTAAGTCGCGGACTTAGTTCCATTCAACTCTAAACAAGAGGTTGAAGATGAATAATTTGTCGTGTTTTTGCTTCATAAGTAGGTAAGTACTTGTTTATCATTTGGTATGTTTGTAAGAATTATTGTTCATTTCTATGTGTTATTTCTCCAATAAAGTATATTAGTAAAATAAAACAACTGGCTGAAAAAAGCATAGCACACGGACGGGACTGCATATTATATTTGTTGATTTAAAAAAGGCCTATGACAGTGTCCCTGTAAAGCCACTATGGCAGGCAATGAAGGACAGCGGGATACAAACAAACTATATTAATGCTGTCAAACAATTGTACAAAGACAACATAAGCAGAGTGAAAGTTGGAAATAATTACTCTGATGAATTCATCGTAAATAAAGGACTGCGACAGGGGTGCTCCATATCACCAACTCTATTTAAAGTATATATAAATAGAGTACTAAGAGATTGGAGAAGAAAATGTACGACAATGGGAGTGCTTATCGAGAATCAACACATATATAGTATGGAGTTCGCTGACGATCAGGTTATACTAGCAGAGGACGGAGATGACGTCAACTATATGTTTAGAAAACTAAAAGAGGAATATACGAGATGGGGCTTGGAGATAAATATGGGGAAAACAGAATATATGGTAATCGGAGGACAAGGAGAAGACCTAATTATAGACAATGACGTGATGAAGAAGACAAATGAGTATAAGTATCTAGGGGTTACAATAACCTCCGACGGTAAGGACGAAATAGATATACAAAATAAAATAAAAAAAGGGAAAACTATAATCAGGCAACTACACCCCATTTGTGGAATGACAATATCTCAAATAAAACAAAAAGAAGGATGTTTAACTCATTTGTTGAAAGTTGTGTTACCTATGGAAGTGAGGTGTGGACATTGAATGAAAAGATGAAAAATAAAATATCAGCAACAGAGATGATGTATTGGAGACGGTGCTGTAAAAAGACACTATTAGATCATGAAAGAAATGAAAGAATAAGAGAAATAATGCAAGTTGATACTTCATTAATAAGTACAATTGAAAGGAAACAACTGCTGTGGTATGGACACATGAGGAGAATGGACCAGGATAGAATACCACAAAGAATTTGGAAATGGAGGCCTGCAAATAGGAGAAAAAGAGGAAGACCAAGAAAGAGTTGGGAAAAGGGAATAAAAGAAGCTATGCTAAAAAGAGGGCTGGAAGAAGACGGAGTTAGAGATAGAGTCTCTTGGAGATTGGGATGCGGTAGATGGCAAGATTAGCTGTATACAAGCCGCTTATATATATATATATATATATATATATATATATATATATATATATATATATATATATATATATATATCATAACTACTTAATTTTGTTTTACTGATTGTTGAATGGAACTAAGTCCTTGCTTTAAAAAAATAATAAAAAATACAAAAATTGGAAATAATAATAATTTCTCTGTAGATAAATGATTCCTCACCCATTTACTTTTATTACGCTGACTGCATGTATCAATGAAATGAAATAAATAATTTTTAAACATATTTTTCCAATTTACTCAAAACTTTCATTTTTGGACTTAGTACCCTTTCAACAATCACCGATTCAATTGTATGTGTAGTGGCAGAAAGAGAAAGATAAAAAAAGAATGAAGCAAGCGCGTTGCACTTCCGTTATATGTTTTTATTACGGTTTCAGTCTCACATTTTTTTCAGTTTGGTTGCGCAGCAAAATCCCTATCTCCTCCAAGACTGCCGTAAGGAAGTTTGTTCCAAAAATCTACTCTCTCGTCTGACTGCTTTCCTTCGATACACTTCAATAGTATTTATTTTCGGGGAGGAAAATACGACTTAAAACGTCAGATATAGAAATGATATTTTGAAATAGAATGACAACTTAACAACCATACAACTTATTTTCATTACTCGGAATGTTAATTTTTCTTGAGAGAAACATACGATATGATATATTGAGGACAGAATATTTGTCGAAATGGATGATCCGGTCATTATCACCATAGAACTAATTTTTCAGAAAGTTACTTACGACAGATATGAATTTTGACAATTTCGAATTTTATTTATTTGAGTTGGTAGCATTGGGTCGTTATTTGAGCATTATTGTGACGTGCACGTCTACTCTCGCCGGACAGACTATTATACCAAAACAATTTCTTTGTCCTGTGATCGTTTTTCGTGTAACTTTACTTTAGCGGCCGTGCTCATGAAATTAGTCAATCCGTAATTTATCTTCACATAAATAACCCACATTACCGACACTTCAATTTACAAACTATTGAGTCCATAACTCCACTAATATCTCTAATGTATTCTCTTGGCCGGCGGCGCTTCGCCCTATATAGATGTGATTCTTCTACCGTCGGAAAGAAAATGCAAAGAAGAAATATCCGTATGCAAATCAATGTAGGCGTGTTTATTGTACGAGTAATTGTTTAAATTATTCACCTAGGATTGCTTGGATTCGCGAACCCGATGGATTATTCTGAAATCGCATCGTGGGAACACTTTCTATCTTGTAATCAGTTTCAGAGTGCCGCACGGGAGTCAGGACCGTAACCGGAGAGATTCGTGGGCTGTGAAATAACAAGCTATAATTCCGCAAAAGGGTTTTGACGTATATTAGTATATAACGAATTGTGCGCATGCGTCATTTTGTTTCGAAACATTGTGCCTTGTTGCCAGATAGATTTTTTTTGCATTGTGGATGAATTTTTTTAAACTCTGCGACCTATTGCTCTCCTACAAGAAGAATATATATATATATATATATATATATATATATATATATATATATATATATATATATGTATACAGTGTGACAGGTTGATTTAACTTACTATTACAAAAATAAATCTATAGGATTGTACGTTTCGGTGGTATATCCACCTTCTTCAGCATTCGATATATAAATATGTTGATGTTAGTCAATTAATTTTATAGAGTATGTTTTTTTACAAGATTGTTCGTCAATAGATTATGTATATGTGTATTTTTAAGGTTGTTTGTCATATTTATATATCGAATGCTGAAGAAGTTGTACCACCGAAACGTACAATCCTATAGATTTATTTTTGTGATAATAAATTGAATTAACCTGTCACAGCTAAACGTTTAATGTTTATATATATATATATATATATATATATATATATATATATATATAAATATATATATATATATATATATATATATATATATATATATATATATATAATATATATATATATATATATATATATATATATATATAAATATATATATATATATATATATATATATATATATATATATATATATATATATATATCTTCTGCTCGAAATTAAATCAATAGTTAATTATAGAAAATTTAATAATAAAATAAAAACCTGGATACATGATAAAGATAGGAAATTTATTGCTAGATTGATGGTTATCTGAAATTATGTTATTTTAAGCGGTGGATGATGTAGGCCATATCCAGTTCAGAAATTTTTTTTTTTCTTTTCTATTTTTGTTTGTACCTGCGATCTGTGAGGACGAGTATAGTATTAGGTTTACCTAGTGTATAGTTATATATATATTTATATATATATATATATATATATATATATATATATATATTTAAACAGATGATGTCCACACACAGGCATTAGCCTTTGTGGTTATATTTGTCTTTGTGAGCAATGTTAATATTACATAAAGATTGGTTTGTAGTTATTAACTGTGACATTTCGATGTATTTTTGTGTTTCTGAAGGTTTTTTGAATGGGATTGTTAAAAATATTGTTCAATAAAGATTATTATATATATATATATATATATATATATATATATATATATATATATATATTTATATTTATATTTATATTTAGATATTTATATGCATACATGTAGTGATTTTTATGTTTGTAGATTAGAGAAAATAACATTTCTCTTTTTGATCTTTTTGTATATTTAAGGTGTTTTTAAAACAAAAAAGACGAGATGTGTCGTGGGACACATGGTACGATCGAATATTATTTCGCAATATATTATTACGTGTTGAACAGAAGGCACCGTGAAAAAAATCAGCAACGCTTGTGAGTAGTTGAATAAAAAAAATGAATGGTAAAATTGAAGTTAATAATTTTTCCCATAAAAATGAAAATCAACATTTTCTTATTAATTATTATGAAAATATGTACTTATTATGAACTTCAGGAATAAGAAATTGTTCTCACTTTTATCAGAGAATTTGATGTTAAAATCGCCAATTTTTTGTATGATCAAGAAAACTTTTTGCACTCAATTATTCGTTTCGATACCTGATTATCATTACAGGCATATGAAAAATTATATTTAAATTTTCAAGTAATCTATACTAATATACCAATTCAACCTTAAAGATGAAATTCCCACGAATATTTCTATACTTGAAAGAAGTGAGCGATGTTGCCAAATCTACAATATATACGTAGCTTACGCCAGATAGGAGAACCAAGCTAGTTAGTCGAGTATGTTAGGTACGCTGGCTAGTATTTGGGAGGTCTCGGGTTCAAACCCCGGGGCCGACTGGTCTGCCATGAGTTTTTTTCAGAGGTTTTCTCATGGTAATGTAAGTCACTGCTTGCAAACTTACAAGGCGAATGATGGGCCAGTATTAATCCTCTGAACCCTACCCACACTTCCTATGTTCCATAAATATCCCGTCTCACCTATCCTTAATGCACTTGTACATACAAGCGTATCCTCTGATCTGGCTGAAGGAGTTAATCCCAAACTGAAGCTGCCCGCCTCCCTGACACATACTTCAGGGAGGAATGAAACGCGTGTGTTTCCTTTTCCTTTTCCATTTCCAGATAGAAGAATATAGCTTAAGACGGTCCCGGTTTAGATTACAACTTTTGCGTATCACGAAATCTATGCATAAGTCATCCATCCTACTTGGTCCAACGCATCCCAGGCTACGGCGGTAACTTCGCTAACACACTTTATCGTACATAATCCATCTGAAATTGCTGTTTATTCGGTCATAAACTGTCAGACCGATGAGATAAGATCCGAGCGGTGAGTTCCGCAGACTACAAACAAAATAATATTTGAATGTTAGTAGCAATGCCATCCATCCATCGGTGGCGTAGCTTGAATAATTCATAGGAGAGGCATCATTGCTCGTGCGAATGAAATAGCTATCGATTTTTCTTCAATGATACTCCGTAAAGAAAAACATGTTGAGAAAAGTAGAAGTTTCTACGGAGAAAAATATTCGAAACTTTCCATATGATCCGACGCATATTGTTTGATTATATTCTAAGCAAAGTTATGACTATTATTTTTCATTATTTTCAGTAGTAGGGGGGCATCCATTAATTACGTCATGTGTTTAGGGGGTGGGGTTCGAGGAAAATCTCACTCAATCTCACGTGGGGGAGGGGATGGTCTCATCAAATATCAATTTTTTTTCGCAAGAAACAGTATAAAATTGCTAGAAAACTTGGTTAAATTAAGTAAAAAAAGTTTCTCCACTAAACTATAGCTAATTCATTCATAAAAATATTCATCGCGGATTAATAATGCACTGATGGAAGAATTTTTTAACTATAAATAATAGTATATTGTATAATTAGTGGGAAAGCATAATATTCCCAAACGACTGTGATAATTACCAGACGAGGAGCGTAGCGACGAGTCTGGTAACACAGGAGTTTGGGAATATGCTTTTCCCACGAATTATACATACTATTTTTTCTCCGATCGTTGATTTACATTTAAAAAATTAATTAATTAAAAAATATTTCATCCAAGATGTAATCAAGTAAGTTTAAATAGGTTTCTCTATGTTCATATTGAAATATAGAAGTGGTAACCATGGAAATTACGCTGTTATGACAAAAGTAAAATAATTTTAAAGCCGGTTTTGTTTGATTCGTTGTATTTTATAAGGAATTAAAAAAGAATTAGTAAACATGAACACTGATAGTGATTATTTGTTGTCTTGCACGACTCCTGAACTAGTAGAAGCCGCGAACGGGGCTTCACTTAATTTACTTCCGGCGAAATCCAGAGAGAAGTATGAACTTGCGTACCAACGCTTCATGAATTTTTGTAGAAAAAACAACTGTGTATCCTTTTCTGAGAATGTACTGATGGCGTATGTTGCTGAATTGGCTAAAACAATGAAATCTTCGACGTTGTGGGCACATTATTCCATGCTTCAATCAACTTTGTCTGTTAAAAATAATATTAATATTGCCCAGTACCAAAAACTGAGAGCAGTTTTAAAACGTCAAGCTACAGGATACAGAAAATGTAAATATTAACAACAATTATAAAAATTAAAACCATACTTTGTTTCATTTTAATGTAATAATCCATTTGTTACATTACCGCACGCTACAGCAGTGCGGTAAGAAATTAAGAATAATACCGCACTATTATTTTCTAATTGCTTAGCAAGTGACCACTATTCTGGAATGTTGAGCTTTTCGCATAGAAAACAGGTCAAAATAGTGTCACTTTTCCTACGATCGAAGAAAAATTCATTTGGTTGGAAACAATTTATTAATTCATTAAATATGAAAAAGTTTTTTTTAACATTATTCGTTAACTATTGATAAATATTTATTAACAGTGATTTTTTTTTTGGAGTAACTATTTCTTCTTCATATACGGTACGATGTGGATATTATTCATAAAAAAATAATGCCATAACCGTTTATGATAAACATACGATGCACTAATAATTTTCACTGAAAAAAACTGTGACTTACTACAACCATTGTTTTATTAACTTAATTTTTTTCCCATTTTTATAAAATATTACTGATATACTTGAACTAATAGAATTAGCACAGATGAACTAATTCATATAACAAATATGCATTTAAAAAAATCTCACGTGAGATTCGGGGAGGGGGAGGTGGTCGAGCAAGAACTCACGACATCTCACCAAGGTGGGAGGGGAAGTCAAAAAATCGCCAAAATTATCTCATGTTATCATTGGATGCCCCCTAGTTGATTATTTGAAATTTGTTAACATGAGTTCCTTATTACTCAAACTTCTCCGTAATTTACGAGAAAATAGAATATTAATATGATCATAAAATAATCAAGTAATCAATATCAATACAGACTGTTTTCAAATCAGTTTTTAGGGTGTAATTCCTTGTCGAAAATTGAAACGGTTCTTTCATGTTCAAAAAAGCTCTTAGGCCTGTCCTTGAAAAGTTGAAATGAACGTTAGTATAATTATTCATATTGTAGATTCAAAAGGCGAAACTAAACTTTTAACTAAGTACCGCATTGAAATCAAAGCGAATTGATCTTTGAACTACCACATAAATATCAAAGCGGCTTGACAGCTACCTAATAGATTTTTTCGACTCCATTTGCAGAAGATCCTTTCATGGACGATGTTGTATTTTTTACTAAGAAACTATTGCTTCTACGAAAAAATATAAGAGTTGAAAGGTTTATCACTAATTCATTCTTTTCAACAGATATTTTTAAATCGAGATATTTTTTATTTTGGATTGATTGGGCCGATACATGGTGTAAATTAATAAACATATTAAAACAATGGTTAATAATAACAATTTACACATTTATTTAAAGAAATAACCCATGACGCACGTTTCGGTGGAACTTCACCTTCTTCAGATGCTAATGGCAAACTAACTATGTTTCTCTGTTATATCGAAAACAAGAAATGAAGAGATGACAAACTGTGTAGAAGGGGTAAATAGAGGGATGGTAACAAATAATTATTAGAATAGGAAAAACCAGGGCCGTAACCAGCACTGGTTTCTAGAGGGGGGCTGAACAAATTCTTGAGGAGGCTTGTTTTTTACATAGTACTGAAATGAATATACGTGAAAAAAGATAGGAATATACAGCTTTTCCTGTCTTTTTTACCTAGAAATGTATACTGGAAAACCAATATTAATTGAAAAACATTTTGGAAAGATAAAAAAATTCATCCTAATAAAAATAATCAATCAAAAATGTCTCATACAAAACTATAAATAAATGAAACAAATGGAAATAAAAAATATTTGAAAAAAAATAAAAATGTACATTCATCATTAAATATAAACAAATAAATATATCTATAGACGTTTATATCATAGAGCCACTTTTTGGAGGAAGGTTATAGATTTAAAAAATGCAGCCTACAAATTTATGTTTGAAGATTTAGCTCTATCTGCATTTACCCTTCTAAGGTTACCGTCATCCAATTCATTCGTGGAAAGGATATTTTCATTGATTAATATTGTTAAATGTAAAATTCGAATCAAAATGATACTAAAAATGTTAAATTCAGTTGTGTCAATTAGATCTCAATTGGAAATAAATGAGATTTGCTGTAAATAATTTGAGCCTAGCAAAGCTATGTATGCAAAATTTAATTCTGATATGTATCAGTAGCAGAACCAATCCACAACTTCAAGCACAGACAAAGATGATGATGATGTGATGATGTTTGTAACATAATCGTGGTTTTGATTGTAATAGCAATTTAAGTAAAAAGTCCCGAAAATACCTATTATTGTTTTTCGGACGAGTAGGCAACATGTTGGGTGCACTCTTTTTTTGTGCAGTTGCGAAAAAATTATGATTGCGATTTTGAGCGACAAACTAGCAGCAAAACACGTATGAAATAACCCCTAGAATAAGTGAATTTCATATGAAAAATACTTGTTACCAATGTTTCCCCGTTAACATGTCGCAACCACGGTTGCGCTTTTGGGCGACAAATCAGCGTCTAAAGTGCAACACGGCTCTGAAAAATCTGGCGATCCTGATGGTAGCCGCTCATTTGTCGCTATTTCATTTTAGGATAAAAAACGTCAACATGTTTTGCGGGTCAAAAGATGCCGCAAATAAATAATTTTAAGTCAGTTTTACAATTAGGTAGATTTGTTTGTAACTAGGCTAGTTTGATGTCTCAACGCAGATATAAACATTTTTGGTTTGTAATAATTCTGGTATATTTTCTAGAGGGGGGCTTAAATAATTCCAGAGGGGGCTCAGCCCCCTCTGGCGCCACCCTGGTTACGGCCCTGGGAAAAACCAATTCCGAAGAAGGTGAAGTTCCACCGAAACGTGCGTCATGCGTTATTTCTTTAAATATATGTGTAAATTGTTATTATTAACCATTGTGTTAATATATTTCATATTGTTGAAAAGTTCTAGTAAAAAATGGCATGGGGGTTGCATGTTTCACCCTTTCAAAATCAAAAAATATTCATAATTAGCCTTTTTTTGGATAGAACACGCCCCCAAAATACCATTTCTTCAACACTTCATAAATTTCAAGAAAAAATAGTCTAAATTTTTTTTTTGGAAGCGTGTAACTTTTCAAAGACAGAGCATTTGTTTTCATGAAAGGCTTTCTGTTATTTTCGATAAGGAATCATACTCTAAAAACTTTCGCACTTATATATATATATATATATATATATATATATTTTATTTATTTATTTATTTATTTAAGACAAAAAGGAATAAAAACAGGTAACGCCCAATATAGCATCAATAGTTGGACAATATATTTCATAGAAAACCACATTGAAATGAAAATTTAAATGATTATATGAACTAAAAATAAAACACAACATAATTCACGAAATGATCTTCAGCTCGACAAAACTTGGGTAGTTTCAATCTCAGGATATTAAGTAAGTAAAAGATAACTTTCGGAAACATAATATTCATGGATTTGAAACTTATAAAGAAGAAGAATAATCATAGAGCAATAAAAAGTTATCATTTCACTAATTCGCGAAAGCAGTTGGATTTTTCTTCAAACGAGTTCAACTTCACACCTAAATTCTCTCCAACAATGAGACTTGCTGTTTCCACGAATTCTCAGCTAATACTCCCAAGTAATCAAAGCTGGTTAAACGTAACATAAACTACTTCCAATTATGGCATGCGGAAGATGAAGACCCAGAACACTAAATAAATAATAAGTAAATAATAATATGAATATTACCAAATCCTTCTATTAAATGTGCAACCACCTCCTCACTCGTATTGATTCCAACCCATCGAAATGCGCCTACTGCGCATTTTTTAACGGCTCTTCCTGACCCGGTATTCTATTCCACGGGCTCGAAAGTAGAATTATACACACCCACTTGTTGCATTTTACATTCTCAAGTTGGCAAAACTCAGCTTTCGCCCGCAAGTCTTGTTCATACACTATTTACTTCGTCGAAAATTAATCTAATGGGTTATACCAAGATCTGACTATAAATTAGAAATACCATCTGCAGTATTTTAAAACACTTTTATTACACTATGTATATTGTGAAGAATTGACGTTAAAATAGTGAACTACTTGGGATATCATAGTGAGTTATTTCAATGATATTTAACATATTCCCGCAGTTGTCGATATAATGAGGAAAAATTTGTCTCATTGTATTCAAATTTTTCCACATATTCACTGAAAAACAAATGCTTTTTAGACTACTGAAATAACTTAAAAACACATCAAAATGAAAAAAAAAAAAAATATATATATATATATATATATATATATATATATAAATATAGGAAGAGATATAGGTATAAAAAAATATTTTTATAGTATCGAAGTTGTTGATAATTGTTATTAATGGTTATTTAGAGGCTTACTAAGTTTTGAATGATTTTTTGACCAATGAGATTTCAAAATATTGTGATTATTTAACAGAACAATGAATATTCTCTACGATGTTTTTTGAATTGAAACATTTCCTACATAAATTCCAATTATTTCATCAGATATGGCTCATTTTGTTGGGTTTGAAAATTTTGCAAAATTCGGAAAATTAATAATTGCTTTAGAAAAGACGATGGAGCAGGCATCTAAAAAAAATAAATAAGCTAGTAGAATTGATAATGACTAATAGGTGACACTAACATTATGACCCCTTTCTTCACTATTCTTTATTGTTCAAAAACCTAAGTCGAACAAAATTAATATTGATTTCATCCAAAAGTTTCAGAAGTTTTCAATAGAAGCAGGTAAATTAATTAAATTCTACATAATACAGATATTTTCATCCAATCTTAATAACCTCGCAACTTAAGTAAAAAATTGATGAATTCACACCGCACTGCATTGCTGAACAAGTTTCATATCACACCAGTTGTGAGTTCTAACCACTAAGAAAAAGCCTGAATACTCGAATTTATTGGATTATAGGAAACATTATCTTCAAAACAATAAATTCAATTCCTGTCAATGATCTGACATAACTGACAAGAAGTCCCTTATCAAACTTGTTCAACAATGCAGTTTGATTTGAATTCCTCAAGTATTTTACTTGAATACCCAAATTATTAAGATTGTATTGGAAAATCTGTATCTGTAGAATTTCACCATTATTTAATAGTCATCTGAGGAGGAAATAGTACTTCGAAATAAGCGTTATACATAAAAATTTAAATAATTGTGAGAAATCATTGCCTTATCATTCATACGGTGCAAATAGTCCCATATTACACTCCAATATAAGGCTCTCTTCCTGAGCTCTACCTTCGAAAGTCTTTAGAAAGTTCAGTAGTTTATAGGTTGATTTATCCTGTATGTGAAGGAGTGTATATAGATCAGACTGGTCGATCGTTCAAGACAAGATTTAAAGAACACCAACAATCCTTTTTGAAAAATAAAACGGATTCAACGTTTCCGAATCATTGCCGTGAAAACCACCACTCGTTTCCACAAATAGATAATTTTCGAATCATGCACAAATTACCGAAAGGAACCAAACTAACTCACCTAGAATCATTAGAAATTTTTAAACTAAATCATAATGCAAAAGATATCTTGCTGAACGACCAGATTGAATTGATATATTCTCTTATATTTAGTGTATTCAAACAATAACGATTTTTCTAAGAACATTTTATTTTACCAATGTGGAAAATTCACTTCTATTAGCCCTTCTTGAAATGTGTTCCTCTTGTCTATTTAGGTAGCTGCAATAATTCTTCCCACCCGTAAGCGCTAATCTATAATTATGTGTTCAGTTGTTAATTTAATCTGCCCGATGATGGTCTAGTGACCGAAATTGCAATCGCATTGTTATATTTTTCAAAGAATTTTTGTGATAATAAACGTAGTGAATTCAAGTTTTGTTTTTGTTCATCTTTAGAAACTTTTTGACGCGGAAAATTAAATGTAAGGACGATCTTAAAATTACTTCGATTTGATTACGCATAAACGTTGTCATCCTCATCGCGGACCTCTCGGTTAGCTGGGTGGCAATCGCGCCTGCCCATCGCTTAGAAATATTCAATTACAGGTACCGAACCGACGTGCCCTCCTCCCTGTTCCTCTTGCTGCGAAGACTCTCTTTCTCCCCTGGATCGCGTGTCTGGGGGGCTGTCTCTCGTAATGTGTAATGATTGCGAGATATCATCGAGACAATAGATCCGAACATCGAAACAATGACTGGGAACTATGAATAATATATACTTAAATGCGTGTTATCGGAAAGAACGAAAAATATCGATTGCTGTACCTATAGTAGTTTTCTTTGAACGAATTTTTTAATCGGACGAAGAATGGATAGTAAAGTATCATGTTGTTGATCGTTACATTATGTTAGAAAAATAACGTAGGCGCGAGAGAAAAGAAAATGCGGAGTGAAAAATGAAGATCAAGAGATATATCTGATGGAACATATATATATATATATATATATATATATATATATATATATATATATATATATATATATATATATATATATATATATATATATATATATATATATATGTATATATCTATATGTATATATATATATATATATATATATATATATATATATATATATATATATATATATATATATATATAATATATTTTTTTTTGTCATCTTCTGATTTTCCAGATATATATATATATATATATATATATATATATATATATATATATATATATATATATATATATATATATATATATATACAGGGTCACTCACGGTGGATGGTAGGTTAGACGTTTACGGAGAACGGGACATGAGATTATTCTGAAAATTTGGTTTCATGGGTAATTGATTTTGCTCTATCGATCTAAAATGATAGTGGCGCTGCGGCGTTGCCGCATATACTAAAAAGTAGCAGCAACTATGAAATTTCGAATGGGACACCCTATATATTATTTCATTTTTTGCTTCTCTAACATTTTCCAACTGTTTTTGTATGATACTTCCCTATACCTATCTCCAGAGGTTTTCGAGAAATTAAATGGTTTCCTTATTTTTTTGTGCAAAACATAGCTTCAATTAAATGTTCATTACTAAGGTATTCAGATTCGTAGAACGCTGAAATTTCAGGTGTAGTTTACCAAGTTCCGACGTATTAGGAATATTCTAAGGACTTTGTTCTCCATTATACAGGGTCCTTCAAAGTTTGCGATTTTAACGATAAATACAAAAATAGTAAAAAGTGCATTTTTTAAAATGTAATACCCTGTATATTATTGAATATGTCGAAAGAAAATTGAAATTTCTTTCAAATGATATATCATGTTCCTATACCTAAAAAGTCAGGTTTCCGAAATAAAAGCAAGTTTCTATAAAAAACGGATTATTTAGCCATATTTTGTATTAGGTAGCTATGAAATGTCAAGAAAGATGTCATTATGAAAATTTGACAATTAGTTCATCAACAATAAGACGTTCGCGCGTTCATTAACGATAATTTGATTTGAAAACAATCAAAATGGAAGGCAATAACTATTCTCATGAAGTTTTGATGAAGTTATTTATTGTACATGGTCAATGTGACTAAATAATAGCAAGAACATGCAGAAAATTCAGTAAAATGTATACCTGTTGACAACCAATAAACGAGAGAAAATTAGTACGTTTACAAAATAATTTTATCACTTATGTTATGTTATTTTACGTAAAGCAAATTGTTTTTTATTAGTTTAGTAAATTTCGCTTTCAGTATTGACCCTTAAAGTGATAAAATTATTTTGTGAACGTACAAATTTTCTCTCGTTTATTGGTTGTCAATAGGTATACATTTTATTGAATTTTCTGCATGTTCTTGCTATTATTTGGTCACATTTACCATGTGCAATAAATAACTTCATCGAAACTTCATGAGAGTAGTTATTGCCTTCCATTTTGATTGTTTTCAAATCAAATTTTCGTTAATGAACGCGCGAACGTCTTATTGTTGATGGATTAATTGTCAAATTTTCATAATGACATCTTTCTTGACATTTCATAGCTACCTCATACAAAATATGGCTAAATAATCCGATTTTTATAGAAACTTGCTTTTATTTCGGAAGCCTGACTTTTTAGGTATAGGAACATGATATATCATTTGAAAGAAATTTCAATTTTCTTTCGAGATATTCAATAATATACAGGGTATTACATTAAAAAAAAAGCACTTTTTACTATTTATGTATTTATCGTTAAAATCGCAAATTTTGAAGGACCCTGTATAATAGAGAACAAAGTCCTTAAAATATTCCTAATATTCCGGAACTTGGTAAACTACACTTGAAATTTCAGCGTCCTACGAATCTGAATACCTTAGTAATGAACATTTAATTGAAGCTATGTTTTGCACAAAAAAATAAGGAAACCTTTTAATTTCTCGAAAACCTCTGGAGATAGGTATAGGGAAGTATCATACAAAAACAATTGGAAAATGGTAGAGAAGCAAAAAATGAAATAATATATACGGTGCCTCATTTGAAATTTCATAGTTGCTGCTACTTTTTAGTATAAGCGGCAACGCCGCAGCGCCACTATTATTTTAAATCGATAGAACAAAATCAATTATCCATGAAACCAAATTTTCAGAATAATCTCATGTCCCGTTCTCCGTGAACGTCTAACCTACCATCCACCTGTATATATATATATATATATATATATATATATATATATATATATATATATATATATATATATATATATATATATGTATATATATATATATATATATATATATATATATATATATATATATGTATATATCTATATGTATATATATATATATATATACATATACATATATATATATATATATATATATATATATATATATATATATATATATATATATATATATATATATATATATATATATATATACAGGGTGGTCCAGATATTAACCAAGAAATTTCAACCTCGTATTCTACGTCAAAAATAAGCCCTAGTTTGTCATATAAACATATGTCGAGAAATGCTCCTCTCCGAGATACAGGGTGTTAAAATTATAAGAAAAAAAAAGTTTTTTGTTTATAACTTTTACACTGCTTGAAATATTTCTATGAAATTCGGGATATAGCTTTCAAGCATCAAGGAGCACTTTTTTCATAAGAATATTTTTCTTTATTCTACCAGTGTCGTTCGTATTGTACCGAGACTGAGTATTTTTAGACAAAAAAATGATATTGAGATGTTAGAGATTTCTTCATGCATGAGAATATATTTTATTTTTTTACTCGGAAACGGTACCTCGCACGTAAAAATTCAAGAGACTGAATTTGCTCCAAATTGAATGAGAATTTAAGGAATTATTTTTTATTTTTGAAAAAAGCAGTGAAGTATAATTTTTTTGTCTGAGAATATTCTATCTCGATGCAGTAAGGACGTCACTGGTAAAATAAAAATATAATAATTTATGCAAAAAGTGCTTTCTGATGATCAAAAGCTACATTTCAAATTTCATAGAAATATTACAAGTAGCGTAAAAGTTATGAATGAAACTATTTTTTTCTTATAATAATTTTAACACGCTCTATCTCGGGAAGGAAACATTTCTCGACATATGTTTATATGACAAAGTAGGGCTTATTTTCGAAGTAGAATACGAGGTTAAAATTGGTTAAGATCTGGACCACCCTGTACATATATATATATATATATATATATATATATATATATATATATATTTATATATATATATATATATATATATATATATATATATATATATATATATATATGTGTGTGTATATAAACGAAAAGAAAGTTGTTTTGATAATTTATTTAATTATTGAAGAATTTTCCTTTTTTACCTTATGTAACAAATTTAATACTCAAGGTAAATAGGTAAGTATAACTGAACGAAAGCAATGAAATTTTTCTTAATATTTTATATGATATTTATATTGAAAAGATCCCTTATTTGTGTTATTATTCCACATTTTACAAAGTTCATTACAAAATCTGGGAATGTTAGATTAAATCAAATCTTGTTTGTATAACTGATAACAAAAAAATACTTTTCTCATAATCACATTTCGAAGCTTACATATTTAGATTACTTATAACCCCACTGAATAGTTATTTATGTACCAAGTGCTTTATATAGATCCTAACGCCCGGAGGTGAACATTCGGCCAGGGGGCCTTTGCCTGAGGGATGAATGTTGCCCGATTTATTTTTCACGAAAAAATTATTTCATTATAATGAAAAATCGATTTTAAAATCGGTTCATTGCTCCTATACTTTCCATCATTTTCTATCATCTCATAGTAGGCATGTCTTTCGTTGATATTTTGACGTTTGGGAATATTTTTGTCATCATATTTAGTGAATATGATTGCCGCTTTCTTTGTATAGTTTTATAGAAATAATGGAAATGAAAATGAATTTACCCAAGAATAACATAGAAAATGCAGCCACAGCTGCGAATAATTCATTGCCGGAGGAATCCAGAGTCGTATACGACAAGGATTATGAAGTATTGAATCAATGGAAGTTGCTTCATTTCTCCTCGTACAATGAGCAGGCGTTATGATCCATAATAGCCGCTCATAACGCCATAGGGCATAATGAGTGCGGTAATAGCAACCGTATCTAAGGTGAAATCAACAAATAATATAAAGTGAAAAATAAAATATAATACCTACTGGAAATGATAAAGATAATACGCAAGATTCCCTTCCATTATTTACGCGTGGGTCAAATGATCGTATACTTTCCAATAGGATTTCATATTACATAGTTATGATCTATGCAGACCCATATTCATCATGTGTCGCCATTTTAAATCTTCTATTCCAGATAAGAATGTGAACTTCTCTGTGTAGGTAAGCTAATAAATAAGATATCTACATGCATAGAACTAATTGCGCTTATAACCGCCATAAAGAATCGTAATACAACCATACGTTATATGTGTGTCCATCGATGCTCACAGGGTTGTATTAGGTACGATTCTACAATATAATTGTAGCAAAAGTATATTTATATTCAATATAGAAAATGCTCCTCTTTTCATTTATACTGAATTATTTACCCAGGCTTAAAATGAACGATAGCAAACCGCAAATAATGAGCCAGGAACAGACAAATATAACACTACAGAACCAATAGATAGAAAACGTCGATCACTATATATACTTAGGTCACGACACCAGACTAGGGAAATCCAACCAGGACGCTGAAATGAAAGTAAGAACCCAATTATCATGGGCCGCTTTTGGTAAACTTGCATATATCTTGAAGAATGACAATATTTCCATCAATCTTGAAAGTAAGGTATATGACACGTGTATATAACCGGTGTGTACCTATGGAATGGAGACCATTTCCCTCACCAAAAGTTCTGTTAGGAAATTAGAAACAACCCAAAGGGCTATGGAACGAAATATGCTCAGGATATCATTTAGAAACAAAATTAGAAACACCGAGATAAGACATGAAACGAAAGTAAGAGACATCTTGGTAGAGGGTGCAAAGATGAAATGGAGATGGGCTGGCCACATATACGAGGACAACCGGTGGACAAGAAAAATTCTAGAATGGAGACCGAGGGAGACAACAAGAAGCTTGGGTAGACCTCAAAAATGATGGGTGGATGATATAACAGCAGTGGCCGGAAAACAGTGGATGAGAGTGGCAAAAGACAGAGAAAGATGGAAACAACTAGGGGAGACCTACATTCAGGAATGGATGAATAAAGGTTGACAAAGAAGATTCACCCAGAAATGAAGCTTCTTCTTTTGATATAAAAAAATATAAAACATAATTACATACGCAACTGTACCAAGTTATATAAATATGATTAAGGAAGTGTATGAACATTTATGAAACCTAATAAAAGAAACTAATAAATGAAAGATAATACAGTTTAAACAAAAACGACTATTATAAATTTGAATAAATTGAGATATTTGAAAATATTAGCATCTGCGAAATTATTATAGGTATAATAATTTTACTCTGTGGGTAATGAAAATATTGGACATGTGGCTCAGTAGTTCAGTGGTCAACTACTGAACCGAATGTCGCTGGAACGAATCTCGGCTGAACTAACGAATTAATGCGGAGCTACCTCTCGGAAGGCAATGGCAAACCACCGAGAAGTATTCTGCCTAGTGAAGTCTCTCTATAAAAACGTTCGGAACCGTCGTAAAACTGTAGGTCCTTCTATTCGTGTATCACTATATCACGCACAACACGAATAGTTGTAGAGAGGTCGCCTACGCCCGAAACCGGGTTCAACATAATTATAAACTACATATGTACCTATATAGAGATCATAACATTAAGTTAAAATTAACAAGTAATTACGAGATAGGTAGGAAGTCAATTTTTGTTGGTTAAAATTGTGGTATGACCTGTTTTGAATTAGTTCTAATAAGAATAAGAAACACAGCACCATATTTGCATTGAATAGGCAGATAACATCATTAAACTACACTAAAAATGTTTTAGAAAAGTCGATTAATCTTGTTGTACCTACTCAAAAGTAGTTATTTTGACGCTAGATTGCCTTTAAACTTGATACTTTCCATTAAATCTGTCAATCAGCTTTTACCTGAAAATATGAAGATTAATACAAATTTTGAAGAAATTATGGGTACCTACTTGATTGTTTCTTCTTCATGTTATGATTTATACTTGTTTATTTGATGTAGTAGAATGATTACTCCCTTTATCATTAGGTAGGTAGGGGTACATTTTGTGTCATAGAATGTTCTGAAATTAGTTGCTTCTGTAGTTAGTATAAATAATTTCATTCAAATCAAAATGTTTTTCAATTCATAACATTTGCAAGAATAAGAATATTTTTCAGTTGAATTTTTTCTGCTACCTACCTACTGTGATAATGATCTCGAAAAGTAGCTTTCTTTTATAATATATGATATGACTACTATCACGTACTCGAAAGCGATCATTATATTCGAAACATCTCGTCGTATTTTCCCCCAATTTCCGAACAACAAGAAGGACACGAGATCCTATCCTGTCCGATAGCACACTTTACGACACATTTTGTCGCTTGCTCTACCGTTGCAGTCACCGCGTTCTCTCGCTTCTCGCTATATCGTTCATTCGAATCTCCACGGAAATTACATATAAGTCTAGTCGAGCTATTTATGGGGATTTTACGGATCCCATCCTGCGATGCACTTTGCCTTCAGTGCAAGATTTACATTGAAATACACTCGAAATTACAGCAATGGTTATAAGTATGAATTATAAAACCCATAATATATGTATTCGCGATCAGGTTGTTGTATAAAATGAGTAGGGTGAAATTATGTATCAGCGTTAACTATACCTGTTATATACTATCCCCAGCAGATATAATTGCGGATAGTCCTGCAGTATTTTCAATGATACGTCTAATTTTGCAATGATTTACTTACACAGGTATGCTGAGTGATCTATTTGATTTGTATTATCAGGCAGTGTTGGCATATTGCGTTAATTAGGTAGGTACCTACCAACCTTCGAAAGTGTTTCTAAGTTACTGAAATTATAATTTTCACGAAAATAATCTTCTACCTATTTGTACAACGATAACCAGGAATTGGAATAAATAATATAAGGACACAAATTTGACTGCTTAAATTCACAAAAAGTACTTTTATATAATAATAAATATAGAATGTTAATTTTCATAACTACCAAAAGAAATGAATTACAATTTCATTTTCTTTTCTTCATTTACATTTTTAGCAGGTTTTCATTTTGAAAACCTGCTTATTAAAATTGGTGCAATTAGCAAAGTTGGACCTAGGACCAAGATAGTTTTTCGTTTCATGAGTTTTTATGATGCTTGGCACCAAAAACTCCATTTCATATATCTCTATATATGTTCGTATGTAAGTGCTTATGTATTTAAGCGTTGTTTACACGATAACGGGCGCAATTTTGAAGCAATAGGGTTGAAAGTTTGTTAATTGGTAGTTTCGTACGATATCTTGAATGGGATTGTTTTTGGTTTGAATTGGTTGGGGGTTGACCCCCCCCTGGGGAGGAAATAAATCTTGTTTACACGACAGAAGGTGCAATTTTGTAGCAATAGGGTTGAAAGTTTGTATCTAGATAGTTTTGTATGATATCTTGAATGGTATTCGTTTTGGTTCGAACTGGTTGGAGGGTTGACCCTCTGGGGGAAGAAATGAATCTTGTTTACATGATGAAGGGCGTAATTTTGGATCAATAGGATTGAAAGTTTGTGAATAGGTAGTTTCGTATGATATATTGAATGGGATAGGTTTTAATGCGAATTGCTTAGGGGGTTGACCCCCCGGAGGAGGAAATAAATCTTGTTTACACGATAAGGGGCGCAATTTTATAGAAATAGGGTTGAAAGTTTGTAAGTACGTAGTTTCGTATGATACCTTGGATGTGATTGGTCTTGGTACGAATGGGTTGGGGGGTTCATCCCCCGGGGAGGAAATAAATATTGTTCACACATTAGAGGGCACATTTTTTTTAACTTGAAAAAAAATCACAATTTATTGAATATATTTTTTTAAACTGGATACGTTATGAAAACCTGCACTTCTAATGCAGCTCGCTGCGATAGAGTTTTTTTCATTTAGTTACTCTCAAACATTGTTAATTTATTTCATTGTTTCTGCTATTTAATATATAGACCTCAAATTATATACTATATTAAAGTTTATAGTGAAAAGAACTTCTATCCAACAAATGTCCCACCTCTCGTCCGTTTTTAGGATTAATATAAATTCACTACCTATTACAATTAAATTCAATTTGTCTTGTTTGAAACTTCATTTAAATTTTTTATTGAACTAATGCGAAGAGCTTTATATCATGGAATATGTCATCATATTCAAATATTCAAATTGTGAATGGAACCATAAACTTACCTATATTTCATACACAATTTACACTCACCAAGAAAGAAACTCATGAAGCCCTTAGGCATTCTGTTCAATGATTAAGCACTTTTATGACCACTCGAAATTTAGAGATTGAATTTATTATACAGGTACCCATGAACCATATTTCAAGTGTTATTGAAGCTATTACTACTATATGTTAAATATAGATGAATGGTCAGGATGTTTGGATAGTATACTAATGTGGTCATGAAAGCATTTTGATTGAGATGAAAGATAATCGTAATTGAAAAAAGATCTTTATATTTACAGATAGAGAGGGACCATCTTAGAAATATTGGAGTTAATATGGCATAAATTTTTGAGGTATATAGATATACCTACCTATTTGAATTTTGAAATCTGATTTTTTTGAAACAAAACTAATCGACACATCTTGTTAATTTTCAAATTTGTCTATCACATCGAGATTTTATACTATGTAGAATATTTTTGTATTGAAATTGATATTATATATATTAAGTCAATTTAGTCGTTCAGTATCAAGATATAGCCTTTTGCATTATGATCCAGTTTGAAAATTTCCAATGATTCTAAGTAAGTTAGTTTAATCCCAAATATAAGAAAACATTCAAAATTCGCATATAAAAAATATTTTACATTTATTATCACAAAAATACTTTGAAAAATATAACACTGCGATTGCAATTTCGGTCACTAGACCATCATCGGGCAGATTGAGTTGAGAACTGAATACATAATTATAGATTTGCGCTTACGGGTGGGAAAGAATTATTGCAGGTACCTAAATAGACAAGAGGAACACATTTCAAGAAGGGCTAATCGAAGTGGATTTCCCAAATTGGTACAATGAAATGTTCTTAGAAAAATCATTATTGTTTGAATACACTAAATATAGGAGAATATATCAAGTCAATCTGGTCGTTCAGCAAGATATCTTTTGCATTATGATTGAGTTTAAAAATTTCTAATGATTCTAAGTAAGTTAGTTTGGTTCCTTTCGGTAATTTGTGCATAATTTGAAAGTTATCTATTTGTGGAAACGGGTGGTGATTTTCACGGCAATGATTTGAAAACGTTGAATCCGTTTTATTTTTCAAAAAAGATTGTTGGTGTTCTTTAAATCTTGTCTTGAACGATCGACTAGTCTGACCTATATAGGTACACTCCTTTACATACAGGACAAATCAAAAATATAAACTCCTGAACTTTCAAATTTTGAAGTGATATCTTTGGCATTGAATAAAAATGCTGAAAGTTTTGTCGTTAGTTTTATTAATTTCCTAATGACATTTAGGTATGACATTAGCAACTTTTTCTGCGAGAGGACCAACATACGTCAAAGATGTGAATTTTTTCGATTTTTCTATTTTCAATTGAATGGTCTAGTGACCAAAATTGCAATCGCAGTGTTATATTTTTCAAAGTATTTCTGTGATAATAAACATGATAAATTCAAGTTCTGTTATTCTTCACCATGTTAAATTATCACGCAGTAACGACGGATTTCATCAACTATTAGCAAATTTTTTTAATACTAGAATGAAAGACGAAGTTTCTGAAAGTTTTCCCGTGTGAATTAAATTCAATATTTTTCCCGTTATAGAATAAAATTCATAGATTGTCTATGCACCTAATGTTCGGGTACATTCGCGAGATATCGAACAGAACGAGATGAAAACGTGCAGAAATTTATATTTAATTATCAATAAATAATATATTTCCGCATTACGCCGTACTTTATATGCACCTGCTGCTTGAGACTTGTTTTTGCTACAAAGTATCTGGAGAAACTTTGCTCGTGCCAATATCTGCAGACATAAAAATTTATATACTACGCTATTTACCTACTTCGCCTATTAATTTGTACCGTGAATAACAGAGTTGCTTGGGCTGCATCTCATTTCGTATAAACTTGACGATTAAATGAGAATAATCTATAATTTTCGTTCTGATTCGAACATTTCAACAGTTACATTAAAAGTTACTTGATTTTGATTAATATTACAACTGTAATTCATCTAATAAAAAAATTACTAACAATTGGATATATTTGAAATAAAAATTGTAAATTCTATGTGAAATTTAATTGAATTATCAAAACTATTGTTGTATCCAATAATGAATCAAAAATTACAGATGAAATATTTCAAAAATGTATGTGATCAAATAAAATATTAGAAACATTTAAATTTTCTAATTACTTCATTGTATTAATAAAAAAACTGATACAGTAGTAAAAAAATATAAAAACTGTTTTCTAGTAAATGAATTTTCATTATATTTGATATGTGTTAATAATATAGTTGGTTCGATCTATATAATAAAGGAGCGTACAAAGATGGATAATTCAGAACGAGATTTATAAAATAAAAATGAAGTGTTTTTTCCTTTAAATAGTTCCACAAAGAGATGAATTATGCACGAAAATATTTGATGTAATTTATTTAGATTTGATAAAAACAACCACTCCTTTCATCAAATACACGATAGGTATTCAAATTATGCACAAACTAAGAAAACTATAAAATACATATATTTAAAGATTATGTAATACTTATATTTTAAGATCGTATTGCTATTATGTTTCAATTGATTCTTTCCTTACTTTTCACCTAGTTTTAGTTCCTTAAGAATGACTTGACTATTACAAACAATACCCTGTCTTTTTCGTAATGTAATATTGAAGGTTTTAAACAGTCTTGCTAGTTGTTGTGTTTTTCTCAACATTTCACTTGTTCCTTATAATTTTCTCATGAAAAAAATCTTTTCAATAAGAAATTTCTAAATAAGTATATATTTTCATTTAAAACCACTTTTATGAAAAAGATTCTACATTAGTTCCAAATTGTAATCAATTTTTGTATTTAGTTCTTTTGAGAAGATAGTTTATATTTTGGTTAAGAAATTTTGTTTTTAAGATTTTCATTTTGTCTGCGATATTATCTATTTATCAGTTACATGCACGTGATTATGAATCATCTCCTAATTGTCAAATTTATAATTTTCGTTTTATTATACTTGTAGAGTTTTTCACGAACCTGATTTCATGGCCATATGTGACATGAACCACAATTCATGTAAGATTAATTTAATAAATTTTTTTTAACTATATTACTGTCGACTTCTTGATCTTATCTTGCTATCTCGAAGTAGGAAATAATTAAAAAGAATATTTGCCTTTTTTGGCGGAATTATGTTAATTTTGAGACGAATGAGATTTTCTTGAATTATTCATGAAGAACTAAAAAGAATTTTCAGAGAACAGAAACGAGGAGGAATATTTTCTGAAGTTGTCGATGTTTCCAATATTATATTGCTTCTACTTATTCATCAGAAAATTTGTAAACAAATGTCGGAAACCGTGTTTTCGTTTTAATCGATTCGTTAATTGATTTATATCACATACAAAGTGAACTAGGGACTCAACTGATGAAAATAATAAAAATAAAGGATGCTAAGAAAGCTATCAATAGGGCTAACATCTCTTCTCAGAGTATTCAATAGTTCAATCCCTCCATGTACTTTTCTTCCTCTGAGGCTTGGTCGTACCCAATATTTATGCTTGCATTTTTTTGCACAAACTAAAGCTACAGTTTCACCGGAGGAATATTTTTGTTGCTGTTGCGTGCCATAAATGTTCCTTAAAATTTCTTTATTTTTCGGAACAAATGTTGACTGTTCCTACTTGTCGTTGGTTTCCATTTTCAGCAATAAACTTAAAAAGAAAATAGGAAACATGTGTAAAAATATCCGTGTTGCTATCGCAGTGGAAACGCATCGAGAACGCAAGGGGGCGTTCAAGTATTACGTAACGCAATTTTTGAAGATTTTTGACCCTCCCTCCCCCTATGTAACGCGCCGTAACGTTTACATGAACCCTCCCTCCCCCTCCGTGAACGTTACGTAACACCCAAGTGACCATTTTTACATAAAAGTCACAAATATGTTGCGGAAAATACCTGAAAGTCGCTAAAATACCTATGTTATTGTTTAAATCACGTTTTCGTTAATAATAAACAAAACAAGAGATTTCTCACTCGCAATATATGCGTATAATGTTTATTTTATTGTTATTTAATAAATAATCATACATAATAAATAATCTTACATTTAATTATGCCGTTTTCCAGACTTGGCCCTGCCCTTACAGACATTTTTAGCTTTATCCACCATTATTTTTCCCATGCATTATTTGATTTTAGCTTATTAACAGGTTTTCACTTTGGGAACCTGCTTATTAAAATGGGTGTGATTAGCAAAGTTGGACCTAGGACCCCAAGATAGTTTTTCGTTTCATGTCTTTTTATGATATATATATAGATTTAAATATATTTATATATATATATATATATATATATATATATATAAATATATATATATATAATTATATATATATATATATATATATATATATATATATATATATATATATATATATATATATATATATATATATACAAAAAATATATTGCGAGTCACGGACGTGGGCGCTATACCATTTTTAGTATTTCTTTAGCCGTTTTTTAAATTTCGTTGGCAGTTTTTGGCACAGTTGGCACACAAGTCAGCATGAGGCTTTTATAGGGCAAAAACAGCTGATGATGCAAATCTCTCTTTATTTCTTTTGAGAACATTGCAGTATATCTACAACACTGACTACGGCAATGTGCTTCTGTGTATTACGTGTTTGAAAAACTAAACGAAAACTGACAACGGGAACAAAAAAAAACTGACGATGAATACAGTCGAGGTATTCTCCATAAAACATAAACGAATATGGTTGCCAACTTGGAAGAAACTGACGTACAATACAATCGAGGGATTCCCCGTAAAACATGAACGAAAAGGGTTGCCAACTTGAGTGATTTAAGTTCCCTCTTTTTATTTCAATATGAAAACAATGTTACGTAACGCGTTGTTCGAACTCCCCCCTCCCGTCCATGTAACGTTTTGCAAGACCCCCCCGAACATTGAGGAAGATTTTTGTTGCTGTTGCGTATTTTCGTAAATGTTCCAAAATTTTCCTTGAAATTTCTTCATGTTTCAGCAACAAATTGTTGATAGTTGATTGTTTCTACTGATCAATATGCAACTATGGACAATTTTAGTTGGTTCAGTGGAAACAAGAAATTTACGTATGTTGCCATAAGTTTCTACCCTTGGCAACAAGGAGGAATATTCATCAACAAAATGTTCTTCAATCTTCCTCCGGTGGAACTGTAGCTTTATATCATCATCGGTCGGAGACATTACCGATGGTGTAGACAGCTTGTTGTCAACTAAAATATTTCTCAAATTGTTGGCAATTCGGAGTGGACACAATAAAAACAAAAATTGGCGATTTTCTGGCTAGTTGCAAATAGTTCTTCGTCTTCTTCCGGTGCCGTACCTGGTTTCGGGTGTAGGCGACCTCTCTAAAACTATTCGTGTTGTGCGTGATACAGTGATACACGAATAGAAACAGTTGGAAACACTAAAATCACCAACAATTTCCGTGGAAACGCACCATTAAAATCATGTCATGCAGTATTCACCGATTTTTTAAAAATTCGACGATGTTCCCGTATGAATCATGAATTTATAAAATAACATGTATTATAATCTGTTGTTAGAATAATTTCCTTGATCGTTTCGCCATTAGAATTCCATTAACTCCGGTTTTATTTTCTAAAACGGGAATAATCTGAAAAAATCATAACAAATTCATCACGAATTCCACAGATGGCCATCATTTCACATCGAGAACATGAAATTAACATAAATTGAAAGCAGCCATGTATGAAGAAGGATACGCCGAGAATAGTTTATGGATACTTAGAGATTCAAAGAACTCGAAACGAAGATATGTATAAATATATCGAGTAGAATGTGCTTAAGATGATTAGAATACTTTCTTGCTTTTCTTGTCATCGATTAATATAGAACCTGAAGAACGCAGATATGTTACGGGGGAAAATTCAAACTATTTAATTCGTCAAACCTTTCTTACTTATGGATTCATTGCACAATTCTAACAAGAGTTTCAGGAAACGCAACTGGCGTACCAATTATTTTCCAAGATCTCGCGTTATTTATATTTGACTGATTTACTCTGGATCTATATTAAAGTATGATTACATATAGATCGTTCGGAAATAACTGAAAGATCTTAGCTCTGCCACTAAG
>JARQZK010002193.1:415000-417500 GCA_030704885.1 Cynegetis impunctata
AATTCTACACTGATATACCGTGATTCACGATATCAAACGATACGTCACTTTTGTTTCCTCTATGATTAATGAGTTGCGTAGAACGAGAGTATCTAGATAGCGTCTTATTTGCACGTAGCACGTATAACATCGCTCTCTTTCGACAAGTGTCTGTTGAATCGTTGAGTTAGAGTAAAATTATATTTAATAACTACTGAACGAATATTCAGTACCTATATTAAAATTATTAAGTATCTGTGGCGTCTGATAGACGGTAAGTTATGAGAAGAAATATAATTATTTCGTATTAATGCATTATCTTGAAAATCTGAATTGATTCCTTATTTAATTTTTCCGCCATTTCATTTTTTTTATCTATATTAAATTATTCATCTTTCAATATTGAAATAATCATCTTACATTTCTTAATTTAAAACATTTTTACTTTATTTGCTTATTTCATTCTCTCAATTTAACCCAAGATTTTTGTAGGCTAACGATGGCAAATTTCACGTGGTCATATCTTATGTTCAGTTTAATGTTGGAAGATGTACTGTCTTTCTTAGCATCTTTGCTTGAGATAAATCTAAATGTTAGTTTGAATTGGCCATCGATACCCTACAGATATTCTTGAGAGATTTTAAGTTTGAGATTGTATGTTGATTTGCCCCGAATTATTTTAGCCACCTTGGCTAGAGCTAGAAACCACCTTGTCTGGAGTTTAGAAAACCACTGTATCTGGAATTTAAAGAACCACCTCATCTGGGGCTAATATCCACATTGGAAACCACAGCTGAACCAGGGCAGAAGTCAAGAGCACAATCCAACTAGGAAAAACATCGATAGAAAATTATGTAAAACAAAAAGATAAGTCTCATTATATGCAAAAAGAAGATAGTAAATACCTTCATTTTACCTTGTTATTATTACTGTGAACAAATCAGAACCCATATATGTTAAACCAATCCCCCTGCTAGCTTGGGCATAAATATATTTTAAAAGTGGTTACATCTTATAGAAATCATCGAAATGAATATGAATTTACCCAAGAATATTATAGAAAATGCAGCCAAAGCTGCGAATAATTTATTGCCGGAGAAATTCAGAGTCGTATACGACAAGGATTATGAAGTATTCAATCAATGAAAGTTGCTTCATTTCTCCTCGTACAATGAGCGGTCGTTATGATCCATAATGCTCGCTCATAACGACCTAGGGCATAATGAGTGTATTTATAGCAACCGTATCTAAGGTAAAATCAACAAATAATATACAAGTGAAAAATAAATATATTTATTAGACTGAATTTTTATATAGTTTAGACTGGACGATGAAAATGAGATCTAAGACAACTATTATTTTTTTTCAGAATATTAAATTAAATTGTAATTTATGCAAATTATTGCCACGAAAATGACCAAGATTTTCAACGAATTAGGTTTTTCTAATTAATCATAAATAACCAAAAATAATGGAACGAAGATTTAGAGCTTTAGAAACGGTTAAACTTAACCCCCATACTAAAGATAACGTCTTAATGTACAATCTGATTCACTTGACATAACAAAATGAAAATAAATTTCAAGTTTTTTGTTATCAATAAGTTTTGTACCTTTCTTCTATATGCTAAGGTTTCAAATATCTACCTTCCGTATCTTAAGTACCAAGGCGAAACGATATTTGATTTGCACTCTATATATCGTGTAAGTATTTCTGGAAGTCAAATGTTTTAGAAATTTTCGAAAATTGGAAGAGAGAAAATAGTCCCAATTTAAGGAAGTATTTTTCCCATTTTTGTGTTTTTTTTTCAATTCTTAACACCTTAATTTGGAAATGCTCTGGTGGTGAGTGAAACATTTAAACCCAGTGTTGAGGAAAAAAAATGAAAATAAAATCCAAAAAGTATATCCTCACATCAACTCAATCCGTATACGAAATTTCGAACCTCTATCTCAATCTGGAGGAGCTGGGGAGCGCAAAAATTCAAACACCACAAAAAATAAGCAGCACTTCCCTTACATCAATTCAATCAACTCACCAAATTTAAAGCCTCTAATTCAATTTGAAAAAACCTTTTCAAAACCACTCGGAAATGTGTTAGAAGCTTGAATTTCGGATATGTTGTTCAGAATTAAATTTCACATAATTTGAGCTGGTTTAAAAAATTTCCCCTACCACGCCTCTGACACTCCCCCTTCCTCAAAGCGTTGAGATGCCGATAATTTGACTAAATTCACCAAAATTTCAATAGTTTTGTTATGCTTCAAGAACAAACCAAGATACCAAAATATTCATATATATTAGACATCATAAAAACCTGAAAACCCTTACTCCAAGAGAACAGATTCAATTCACTCATCAAACTTACTGTTGACTGATACAGAGCAATAGTCTATTATTTCCCTGGAAAATACGACTAAAAACCAATTTCTATTTCATGATTTCTGCACTTCATCAACATCAACTTGCATAATTTAATATCAGAAACAACAAGGCGAAAAGTTCACGAATTTTAAATGCA
>JARQZK010002193.1:422500-625000 GCA_030704885.1 Cynegetis impunctata
AATCGGCCTCAATTGCTCTCTCCCTCTTCTTGGACAAAAACGTGACGCGTTTCATCCGTAAGAATTTTACCCTCAAGCGCACAAAGAAGTTTCACTTCAAAAAATCTATTTAAACTTAAAAAAAAGTAGTTTTAAGCCAGTCAACGATATATCTACTCTACTGAAAACGAAACCTCCATTCTATTTGCATTGAAGTTTGTTCTATAAGAACAAACCTTAATAGAAAATTACAAAATACCATTAGGTATCCACTTAGAATTTCATCTTCTAGAAGAGCTAATGTAATATCGATCTTAAGACTCATAAAAAATCAATTACGTTCGTAACTTAAAATTTATGTAGCTGGAGCTATGAGTAATATGCAATTGCACTTTATGTTTGATTACCATGCCTTTCTTCATTGGGTTCGAGTAATTCTTCTTAAGTTTAATGATCAACTCCCATAAATGAATAATGCAACATAAGGTTGATTTTATATCAAACTATGCTCATTATCTGTTGGAGACAAAGTAACATCAATTTGCAATTATTAAATATGTATATACCTGTCGAAAAATGTACTCTAATGATGGTAAGCGTATACATGAAATATTTTCTTCGTTTTATGCAATTATTTTTATAGCAACTGGTTCTTACATTGGATAACATTTTATTGGACTTTTTTCATTCCGAATCCGGTTTCTTTCACTTATTATTCAACAAATGGATAATTATGAAGATTTTTCCCGTCGATGCGTTTAATTTCACAGAAACTTGAAATTCCACCGAGATGCTGCCACCTGTGTGCCAACGAAATGTGTATGTGGGTTTATAGCTTGCTTTCCCCCCTGAAATCTTTCATAAAGGAGACGGAGAATCAACTCGGAAATCTTTTTAAAATTGATTAATAACAGTTCACAGGTAATTTTGGACACAATTATGTGTTATTCAATGATTCATTTATTATCTTTGTACAACGTTTCGTCCGTTTTAGGACTTTAACAAGTACATAAACACAACAACTGAAAAATATACATTATTCACCAAACATAGACAAGAAATTAGTAAATTCAGTAGAAATATATAATAATTCTTCTAATATAAATTCCAATACATATGCAATAATGAATAAAAACAACAAGCTATAAAAATATAAACAATAATTTCCACAACAATTAAAATGTCAAACTATAATATCAAAATCGAAATCAAAAATTCATTGGAATGGTTAGCATTCCAATGAGCTAAAATTGCGCTTGGTTTTCTCGAAATATATAATGAATTACTATATTTTATCAAGCCAGTACAGATCCATAAATAGCCGATAAATTATTATATTTAGAGGAAAACAAGTGCAATTTTAGTTATTAGCATTCCATTGGCTTTTTGGTCTCGATTTTCATCTTATAGTATGACTTTAAAACTATAAAAATAAAAATCATATTTTTGCAAATTGCATAAAGTTCCGGACCTCGCCCAAGGTTGCAAATTTGGAAATTCATCAGAATAGATGTTTTCTAAATTTACAACCAAGTTTCAAAACTTTTGTAATCACTTCGAGATACTCTTGCCCGAAAAAATGACCACGAATTAAAAAAATTATAAATAAACATGTTCCGGTCAACGTTAATTTTGAATAAAAAAAATGTTCCGTACCCTTAAATTGGTTGCAAATTTGATACGTGATATGAAATAATATATTTAATACTACTCCAAGTTTGCAGAACTTTTGGAATTTTTTTCACAAGCATAAGGAAAAATTCAATGTTATTGCAATTTTAACAATGTTCCAGACTTCGGAAAAGGTTGCAAAATTTCATAGTTTGTTTTTATCTCTTTCCCGATCCTACATTAAAGTTTGAAAACTTTTGGAATTATTGTCAAACTGACTGGCCTATTAGTGCAGTCTATTCCGGCATTCCGAGCGAAATATGAAAACCGAAAACAATAGGATTTATTTAGTCTGAGAGCCAGGAAGTACAAACGAACGACGGAACAGCTGTCTGTCTGAAATTATGCGAGCCTCGATTCAGTAAGCTACTGTCTCGCCAGATAAAACGAGACAGATGTGGAATTACTTTCGATTTCAAAGTCATCCGATTCCAGTCTAAGAGACGCTCCATGTGGGAACCTATATTTATGTGTCTTTACTGCCAAGGAATTATAGCAGAGATGCGGTCATTATGTTTACGTTGCGTTAGATCGCCCGAGGACGAACGAATTTGAATATTTTCTAGGTTTTTCGTCATGTGGGCCATAACTAGTTTGCAAATTCATATGGAGTTTCGATTGAAGATGAGAACTATCACGTATAAATTGATTTTTACCATTTATGGCGCACAGATAGTCGTGATAAATGAGGAGTCATGAATAAGTTTGTGTGTGTTGATGTTCCATTGCTTGAAGTGTGTGCTTTGAATTTAATTATTATTCCGTTATCAGTATTATGTATTGATAGGCCAAGCTACAGAGATTTAGAGTGAGCATTTTGTGCAAAAAGTGTAAGAAGAAAACCAGCTCCGCTATTGTTTGTAAAATAGTTTCACATGATATAGTGATATGTTTTTCACTCGACTTTATTATTTATATCTTTGTTATTAACAATTTTATGCAAAAATTGAAACTATCAGAGTAATCGTGATGGTGTCAATAGACTTATTGTAGAAAATGAAAAGACGAAAAAAATGAGAGGTCGGACGACACGATCAGACCCTCAGTCTAAGGGAAAATCGGGAAAAACCGGCCAAAATGCAGTTTTTTCAAAAGTTCATAACTCGGTTGTTTTTTGGGTTGTAGCGTAGATCCTCCGGTTAGTATTATTTACCAATATAAACTTTATTTGTGCGAAGAGCAGGAACTGTCCGATGCATAGTTTTTGATCTGTGGTCATTTGAATATTTTACTATGCAATTTTCCAGCAGACCTGAATGCGAGAGGTATAGTCCGATTTCAATTTACAAAAAAGATTTTGAAAGTAGAATTCTCATAGTTCACAACGTTCATCTTGGTTTTACTTAAAAACGCTGAGAAATATGTTAAAAATAAAGCTGAACATGACGAAAAACGGCCGAGCGTGTGAGAATAGTTGAAGAGTGGGGGTAGAGCAGCAGGCAAGGATAAGCACGACATTAGAAAGCGTCGGCATTTTGAAGATGACGGTTATTTCTCGGTTTTTCGTTATGTTCAGCTTTATTTTTAACATATTTCTCAGCGTTTTCATGTAAAACCAAGATGAACGTTTCGAACTATGAGAATTCTACTTTCAAAATCTTTTTTGTAAATTGAAATCGGACCATACCTGTCGCATTCAGGTCTGCTGGAAAATTGCATAGTAAAATATTCAAATGGCCACAGATCAAAAACTATGCATCGGACAGTTCCTGCTCTTCGCACAAATATAGTTTATATTGATAAATAATACTAACCGGAGGATCTACGCTACAACTCAAAAAATAACCGAGTTATTAACTTTTGAAAATACTGCATTTTGGCCAGTTTTTTCCAATTTTCCCTTAGACTGAGGGTCTGATCGAGTCGGTCGACCTCTAATTTTTTTCGTCTTTTTATTTTCTACAATAAGTCTATTGACACCATCACGATTACTCTGATATTTTCAATTTTATGAGCAAAAAACTAAAAAAAACGCGTGTTAATAACGAAGACATAAATAATAAAGTCGAGTGAAAAACATATCACTATATCATGTGGAACTATTTTACACACAATGGCGGAGCTGGTTTTCTTCTAACACTTTTCACATGAAACAATCTCTGTAGCCATGAAGGCGGGCTACACACGGACGTCGATGTCCTAATACATCGACGTTTTTTTTCACATACAAAATATCTAATATGGAAACCTGTTTTTGTACGAATTTATTTTTGTTTTTCAATTTGTTTGTTGATGAGGGGATTTTGTGATTTGTTTTGAAGGCTCCTGGGCCAATTTAGATATCGAACTGCTTTGGAGTCTGATAAATAAATAAATGATATTAGGTACATATAAATTTCATCTTTCTGCACTCGTTCTCTATATAAACATTAATTATTCCAAATCTCACACTCTTCTGTAAACACAAGTAGCATAAAGTTTTTCTTCACTTATTAATAGCGGGCTACACAGACGTCGATATCTTAATACATTTACGTGCATCCAAAAACGTGCAACCATTAACGTGCAACCTGATCGCGTACACACGTACGTACAAAACCATAGTTTTGTCCAGTCTGCTAAAATGTTTGGACAGATGTCTGAGCAGGAGGAATATTTAGCTCTGGTGGCAGTGGCGTGTACAAAGAAAAAGGAAAATGGAAATTGTCGCCGAATGTGGTATAAAGGTTGGTTTCTAAATGATAAAATTTTTCACACATCTGTTAGAAAAATGGAGGTTAGAACTAGAGGACTCTCGTAATTACGTAAGGTAGAACGAAGAAACCTATTCGTAATTATTGGACATGGCTATTCCATTAAAAAAGCGTCAAGACACAATGATGAGATTGGCAATAACCGCAGAAATTACTGCAAGAAATTACCAAAATTTAAAATTCACTATCCCCGAAAGCCCCACCGTACCACTTCTCTTTGAGATAAAATCTTTTTCATTTTATCTCCGAAACCCACCAAGAAGACTATTGATTTTAGCGACAACTGTAATTTTTTAGCATTTGGTTGAATGATTTGCAGCTTCTCTATCAATATTTTGTATGCTTAATTTTTTCATTTCGGTGTAAATAGTGCTTTGATTTTGTCTGCCACAAGAAGGGTAGGTCCCTGTACAACTCCACAAATTCCCGTAGAAATTCCCGGGAAATTGTTCTGCAGTCAGACATAATGATGAAACTATCTGCAAACATTTTTAGTAAATAATAAACAAATTCATGAAATATTCAACTTATTATTTTAAATACCTACTGCAGTAGCAAATTATTTCATAAACTTAACCGCCGCTAGTGCTTTAAAAACGCACACTCCACGGTAATTTGCATTCACACGTAGAGACGTCTTGAATGCATTCGTTGGAATGCGCATCCAAAAATTCAAGCGAGTCCTGAAAACATCAACGCGGCATTCATCCGGGCTGTGCATTCAAAAACGTGCGTTTTCTGCATTAACGTTATTGGTTGCATAATATTCTTGGATGCACGTTGATGTATTAGGACATCGACGCCCGTGTGTAGGGGCCTGAATAGTACGGTCAATGAAATGAATAAACAACGTTTTAGAGTAATTGTTGGATTGAAAAAAATTGGATGAAAAAACGGTTGTTTTTTTATATATTCCAATATTTTATCAACTTCAATCACTTAATACTTTTGTTTATTGTGCACAAATATAAGTATCACTACATATAAATGAATAAACGACACACGTATTAGTTACTTATTGATTCTCATGCTAGTTCCATTTAAGGACAAACGAATTTGTAACATTCTTTCAAGACGTTTCGAAATATTCAATTCTTCTCTTTCACTCCAAGGTGTGTTTTTAATTTAGAGATTCGTTTGAGTCTAAATTGCCTATTTTCAATACCAATCGTGCTCGCAAAATCCGAGACACAATGAAGTTGCTCTCACAAAAGAACACAGTTCAATATGGTTACGCTATTTGATTGAAAGTTTATTTATTTGTGGACTTTTCAACATGACACATGAATAGTAACAGTGTTTCATGGGGCACGATTTCGATTCGTTATAGAAGGAAATCTTTCTTTTATAGATATTTACCGTTAATCTTTAGATCTATATGGTGTATATTTGTCTACAGAACGTGAACAACATAATTTAAAGATTGACCGATATCTTCTGTTTTCCACAAGAACGTCGTCAAATCATGGGATCACGTCGGGCTTGAGATCATGAAATAGAGGAATGGGGAAATGCTGTTTTAATTGAAGACAAATAATGTGGAATTTTCGAGAAAATAATGCTGCAATGATGTAATAATTACTAGGAGTACAAGATTTTGATTGCGTTTCTATGAAAAAGGGACGATCAAGAATATATTTAAAATATCAGGAAGTGAATGATATCAATAAACTGTTTGTATCCGTATACAGATGTTCCAAATTAATTATTTTTTTACCGAGTGCGTTATATAGATCCTAACGCCCGATGAGCGTTAGGATCTAGTAACGCACGTGGTGCATATAAAATTTTATTTTTATTATTTTATTATGATGAAAAATCGATTTTAAAATCGGTTCATTGCTCCTGTACTTTCTATTTTCCTTCTCATAGTAGGCATGTCATTTGTTGATATTTTGACGTTTGTGAATATTTTTGTCATCCTATTTAGTGAATGTCATTGCTGCTTTCTTTGTGTTGTCTTATACAAATAATGGAAATGAAAATGAATTTACCCAAGAATATCATAGAAAATGCAGCTACAGCTGCGAATAATTCATTTCCGGAGGAATCCAGAGTCGTATACGACAAGGATTATTAAGTATTTAATCAATGAAAGTTTCTTCATTTCTTCTTGTACAATTTGCGGCCGTTATGATACATAATGCCCGCTCATAACGCCCTAGGAAATAATAAATGTATTTATAGCAACCGTATCTAAGATAAATAATTTATATTCTACGTATAAAAACTGACTTTGAATTCGTGAAAAAACAATTAAAATCCCAAGTTTTTTTTTCAGGAAAAAATATGACTTTTCCAAGTTTTGTATTTTTAAATTGTTTCATTAATGATTTCTCCTTTGGGGACATCTAAAATCAGTAGTTTTTGAAAGTCAACCCAAAAACCTTGTACGTTTTAGACAAGTTAACTAGGTACAGAGATTTTTTTGCAAACGTGAGTTGTTTTGTAGAGAGGCTCTACATTCTACAAGTTAAATGAGTCCGTAGTAGGAGTATTTATTGTGATTATTTTTTGTTTTAAATAATGAATTTTAAATATGAAAATAAAATTTTTTGTTGTGTTTCGGAAGAGGATCTGTACGATATTAATCTTTTTTCCATATGATATTTCACATGATCTATAGTACCAAAGTTGATTAACGAAGGGGTGTCAATTTTAAAACAAGTAATAAAATAAATCGAAGTTTCTTCAAATCAGAAATCTGTTTTTGTCAGAACTCAATATCAAACTAAATATTAAGGTGGAAAGTTTTACCTGAGACACCTTGTATACACATACACAAAAAGTTTATCTATATCATTTACCTCTTGAAGTTTTAAGTTGTAGATTCTATTTTTATCGTTAACTGGTAGACGGTAGCATTTTTGAGAATTTTTTTTTAATGATATTGAAGTTAACGTAATCGATGCAAACTTCTTCTTCGGATGCAACTCTCGAACTTTTGGAATAGTTTAAAAGAAAAAACAGAAGAAATCGAGCCAATAACAGCAGATGTTAAATTTGAATCTATGAAATCCACATTCACAGCCTCGCCTGTGGATTTTTTTTGGATGTTATTATGCAGTCATCAATACCGAAAAATATCTCAGTGGTGTATGCAAATCGAGAAACTTCATAAAAAGTTCATTAGGTATATTTTTCAAACAGGTCGAAAAATTCCAAATGTTTTTCAAAATTCAATTCCTTTATTCAAATCTAGCAAGCTTAAAAAATATATCCAATGCACCTTAATTATTTCAAAATTATCTACCCTTTTCATCTATGCATATTGATTTATATATTTCACTAGCTTAATCTAGTTTTTACTCAAGCGCGAAATATGACATTATCATTGATACAAAAAGTTTTGAAAAAAAATAAATTGAATATCAGTTTCGTCTATTTTTTTACTTCTACCATGTCGGTATTACCTCTAAAAATAGTGGAGTATTGAAAACTATACATAGCAGACATCTAGAAAGTTGTGAAATCCTCAAAAATTAAATATATTCAAAAAGGAATTCAACAATTTTCTTATGTATAATTTTCAAACAGGTCGAAAACTTCCAAATGTTTTTTCAAAATTCAATTCATTTATTCAAATCTAGCAAGCTTAAAAAATATATCCGATGCACCTTAATTATTTCAAAATTATCTACCCTTTTCATCTATGCATATTGATTTATATATTTCACTAGCTTAATCTAGTTTTTACACAAGCGCGAAATATGACATTATCATTGATACAAAAAGTTTTGAAAAAAAATAAATTGAATATCAGTTTCCTCTATTTTTTTGCTTCTACCATGTCGGTATTACCTCTAAAAATAGTGGAGTATTGAAAACTATACATAGCAGACATCTAGAAGGTTGTGAAATCCTCAAAAATTAAATATATTCGAAAAGAAAATCAACAATTTTCACATCAACCGTCTGTGATCCAGATGGCTGGAAATTGTCTAAGGCACAGACGGTACCGGTTTCGAATCCCGGATAAGAGATGGATGTTGTGATTGCCCAATAATTGCAATTTAAAATTATATATTTTAAGCGACTACTCGCCTGTGTTCTATCCATAGAGATATTACAGATAGAGGCGACAAGCCAGCCTGAAACTTGTTAGCTCGGGTGAGGGAGAGAGAGAATCTGAAGGTTAGGCTGTCTCTCTCTAATAATAATACGCGTGGTACGCGTACACAAGGATAGAAAAACCCTGCGGTCATCTCTCTCTTTCGCTCTCACTGAGTTTCGAGACTGACGCTGCCACTTACAGAGCGGCCTATGGCTTGTCACCTCTATCTGTAATATCTCTATGGTTCTATCACCCCCTTAAAAAAATTACACATTTAACGTATATTAATAATTCAGCCCTTCGCAAATAGTTATTTTTGTTAGATTTTGTTCTATGCACCTGTCTTATAAATTCCTCAATCATCTTCTGTGAACAAATCATAAATGTCTAGAACTTGAAATACATAAAGACAAATTTCATTTATTATAACATGTGGTTCACACTGATTATCCCATTGAGATATTGTAGTAATTGTAATCTAATAGTTCCGTTCTCAAAAGTTTCATGAATTAAATTAATAATACGCGATTCAAATTGACGCGTCAAATGACCACATGTTGTTTTTTCACAAGTCTATTTCTAGATATTTATTATAACAGTTGTCTAGAAGTAGTAGGAATAAAGCTGCAATGTTGAGATCGTTTAAACCTCCAATTATCACTTTCCATACGAATATATAATAAAATATAATGAGCTTCAATATGTTTTATATTATGAACCTATTTCATTAACGCCAACTCATATCAGATAATAATCAAGATCTGTATTTTATGTATCTAATGCACATTATATGCTTGATTATTATCACCGCATAATTGTATTTTTGACCGACACAAATGTTCTGTTTCAACTTGACTTGAGCAGCCCACCCACTCATATTCAAAAGTTTGGGTTATGTTCTCATTTATCATCTTAATCAGTCAGTTTTCTCTCACATTTCTCAGATCATTCTTACTTTTAATTTATGTTTCTCTTATATTATATTCATGTGAATACGTCTTTCTGTGCTTTTGTTTCTAAAATTGGTCCTATTTTTCAGCGAACTACTATTTTTCTGCCCTTGTTCTATCATCCACTTTAAGTATTTTTACTGTAGAATATTCCATATATATGAAGTTAGCACTACCACATGCGAGATGAAAGGTGGCATAATGTGATTAATTTGTCGCTTTTTTGTCGTGCAAAAAAAAAATTTGTCGCGAAATTATTTTTTTTTGAAACCAATGGTAGTGCTAACTTGATATTAAGTTAGCACTACCACCTCTGGGAAACGGTCTTCCAATGATCGGACAAATGTCGCATCTGGTGCATAATTTGTCGCTTTTTTGTCGTGATTTTGTGGTGCAAAAAAAAAATTTGTCGCAAATTTATTTTTCCCTGAATCGATGATAATGCTAATTTAGTGTTAAGTTAGCACTACCAACCATCTTCTAATATTCTGATGAAAGTCTCGTCTCGCGCATAATTTGTCGTTTTTTTGTCGTGATTTCCTCGTGCAAAAATTATATATGTCGCGAATTTTTTTTTTATAAACATAATGGTAGTGCTAACTTGATATTAAGTTAGCACTACCACCTCTTGAAAACGGTCTTCCGATGATCGGACAAATGTCGCATCTGGTGCATAATTTGTCGCTATTTTGTCGTGATTTTGTCGCAAAATTATTTTTCCATAAATCGATGATACTGCTAACTTGATATCAAGTTGCACTAGCAACCATCTTCTTATATTCTGATCAAAATCTCGTCTCGCGCATAATTCGTCGTTTTTTTGTCGTGTAAAAATTAAATATGTCGCGAAACTATTTTTTTTGATGAGTTTAAAATTCCCATAGTTGATCATAAAGTAAAACCATTGATGGGTCACCATACAATGCATATTCTTAAGGCTCAATATTAATTAATTGATAATGGCTGTTTTTCATAAAAACTCAATTAAATTTATTCCAAACAAAGTTTCTAATCTGTCCAAAACAGAGTCTTAGTATAAGACAAAATGAGTGGTGGTAAAAAAAAACTTCTCGCCGAAAACACTCATTTCATTTTAATTTGATAGAAGAGTCGAATCTGGCGCAACTAATTTTCAAAAAGTCTGTCTCAATACTTCTGCGAAGCGTAAGGAGGGGAAGACAAATATGTTTCCGGAAGTATAATTGAAGGTTCTTTAAGTACACACATTTTGTTGTAATCAACTGTTTTAAACATGTTTTATACATCTGCTTACGTTTAAAACGGTAAACAACACAAAATAACTTTCTTAAATAAATAACTAACAGTACAGTAGACGTTATTGCAATAACCAACTTGCAATGCGAATTTATAAATGGTCTGTGGTTCCCCCAGGCCAATGGTTCCTCAAAGCAATTGGTTTTCTCATTTCGGGGATTCACCGGTACAGCTTCACGGCGGTGGCGCGACGTAGTTCGTCACTCAGCTGATCGAGACAGTTTAGTATAGAGTCGGACGAATAGATCAAATATTTTAAATTAATATTATGTTTGAGAAAATATGTTTTAAACAATGTTTTTTCTAAGTTTTATTTGTTTGAGACATAAAATTCAAAAACAATAAAAACCATGTATGAAACAAAAAAAACGTTTTTATAAATTAATTGAACCAAATTGCGTCAACTTAGTAGATTTTTCTAAATATATGAAATTAAGGTGTATTTTTGCGACCAAGAACCTTGTCCAAGAAATTGTATCTATTTGACACTGTTATCGAGTGCAAGGCAATTGGTTTTACTTTGTTACCCAATTCCGACGCGATTTTCGCCCGAACATCGTTTTTAGCAGAAACAAAGTTTGATTCTTTTAGTCAGGTGTTGGGGACTCACAGAAACTCATTGCTTTTAAAAATGCTAGGGAGCATTGGCTGCCATCAAGCGGTGGGTACATGTCGAGAAGATGCAAGCTTTCAAGCGCGGGAAATTTTGAATTTTGGGAATATATATAACAGTGACCTCAATGATTTAAAAATTATTTTTCATGACGTGGGGAAACAAACATGTAGGAAATACGATTTTTCATTCAATCTAATTCATATTTGTTGATAATAAATACATAATTCGTACAATATAATTTCACAATGTTTGACGAATTTTTTATGGTACCTAATACTATCGAAATAAAAATATAACATCCCCAACAGTGTACAGTAATCAATTCACCAGCGTCAACATTTCTCATTTTCGATCGGCGAAAATTAAAAAAAACATAGAATATAAAAAAAAAGTTGAATTAATTAATATAATATTTATAATCATGACTTGAAAAACAATACGTTTTCATTGTTCTTGAAATTTTTTTTGCATATTTGAATCATAACTCCGACTTTCATCAGAATATCAGAAGATAGTTGGTAGTGCAACTTGATATCGAGTTAGCACTATCATCCATTTATGGTAAAATAATTTCGCGACAAAATTTTTCTTTGCACGACAAAATCACGACGAGAAAGCGACAAATTATGCACCAGATGCGACATTTGTCCGACCATCGGAAGACCGTTTTCAAGAGGTGGTAGTGCTAACTTGATATCAAGTTAGCACTACCATTATGTTTATAAAAAAAAATTTCGCGACATATTTAATTTTTGCACGACGAAATCACGACAAAAAAACGATAAATTATGCGCGAGACGAGAGTTTCATCAGAATATTAGAAGATGGTTGGTAGTGCTTACTTGATACTAAATTAGCATTATCATCGATTTAAGGAAAAATAAATTAGCGAAAATTTTTTTTTTTGCACGACAAAATCACGACAAAAAAGCGACAAATTATGCACCAGATGCGACATTTGTCCGATCATTTTAATACCGTTTTCCAGAGGTGGTAGTGCTAACTTGATATAAAGTTAGCACTACCACCTCTGGAAAACGGTATTAAAATGATCGGACAAATGTCGTATCTGGTGCATAATTTGTCGCTTTTTTGTCGTGATTTTGTCGTGCAAAAAAAAAAATTTTCGCAAATTTATTTTTCCTTAAATCGATGATAATGCATTGGTTTCAAAAAAAAATAATTTCGGGACAAATTTTTTTTTTGCACGACAAAATCACGACAAAAAAGCGACAAATTAATCACATTATGCCACCTTTCATCTCGTATGTGGTAGTGCTAACTTTATATAAGTGACTATTCCGTGTGTAAATTTATATATTCAATTCTATTAGCTCTTGTAGTTACCTGTTATTTTGTTATTACTTTCATTCTTTCAGACCTTCTCTATTGTTCTGTATCAGCGCAAATTTAGAAATCAAAAAATTAGTGGAATAATAATACAAACTATTCAATCAAATAGTTGCGATATGGTATCCTAGAATGTAATGTTTTTGTTTTTTATATAAAATTTTATTTACTCTCATATGTTTATTTAGCAATAAATACCTACTTAGCTTGAAATACTTTCTAGAGCATTCAGATAAAATTCAATATACTGCCAAATCAATTAAAGTAAACCGTATTTCATCCAATTATTTTCATTAACAAATCAAAAGACAAATACGAAATTAATAAATTCTTCGAATTTTTTCTAAGGTTATATTTTTTTTGGAGTAAGTTTCGTCGTACGAACTACCAACTTAAAAAAGTGAAGCTATTCATAGGCAGGTTCTTAACTTTTTTGTCCACACGTCGGACTACACTGAGTTGTCGCAAACAACCTTCAACTACAAATCAGCCTGGGGAAATGTATAGTGGACCGACCTTGCCGGAATATTTGGAACTCGTTTTTTTTTCATTAAATGAGACGCATTGGAAAAACAGCGAATATATCTCATGAATCAATAACATGGTCAAATGTTCGATTTGGATAATTATTGAATTTTTTATTCTCATCTAAACGGACCGATTCACTTTCCTGTAATTTTTCGGGCGATCGTATCACTATAATATTCTGAACATTTTGTTATTGAAATATATTAACCTGTAATTACTACTATTATTAAAAAACATATGTTTGATTTTAACGGTTATTATATTTGACTCTATGAGGCAGCGTTTCACCACACGGTGGCTTCTTCGGATAGAATGAAATAGTGAAATCTTGGTATCTTGGTTTTACAGAAAATTTTTAATATCTAGGGAAAACCTATTAGAATAAGAAATTAAATTTGGGTGGAGGACAGGTGCCCTAATTTAATTCCTTTTTGTGATCGTTTTTCCCTGGGTGCAAAAAATTTTATAAAACTAAGATACCAATATTTCACTACTTCATTCTATCCGAAGAAGCCCAATAAAATAACCGTTAAAATCAAATATGTGTTCTTCTAATAATATTATCCTGGGCTTTAACCAAGTTACAGCTACATCAATTGAAAAAAAATATATTATTGTTAATATTAGACAGTACAAGCATGTAACGAATTGCTCTCTTCTGCAATTTGAGAATGGTGTCAAGTTGTGAAGAATTACATGAACCCCAGAAGGGAAGACCATAACGAAGATGAGATTCGAATAATGCAAAATAGGCAATTCTTGTAGATGCCGTATCTAATTCACTTGAGATGGATTTAATGGCGAAACAGGCCGATGATAATTTTTTAGCTAAGACATGCACGAGCTGTGAAAATTTGAGATTATTGTCGATAAAGAGGCCTAAATATCTGACAGAATCGACTATTTTAATGGCATGGTTTTGCAGGAATAGATCCTGGGAGTTATCTCTATAAAACAAGGCGACGGTTTAATCTACGTTGGAGCAAAGTAAGTTTGCATCAGACCAGGACTTGATCAATCCAAGATCAATTGTAATTTCAGAATGCAGCGTCGTAAAATTAGGATTGCTCCAAGTAATACTCGTATCATCCGCAAAAAGCGTAATTTCTTCACTGATCTTCAGATACGTAATATCATTCATAAATAATAAGAAGAGGACAGTACCTAAAACAGAACCATGGCGGACACCGCTAGTGATAGATTCACAAGCAAAATTGGAGTTATTTGTCCTTACAAATTGTTTTCTATTTCCAAGATAAGATTCGAACCAGTGTAGTGAAATACCTCGGACGCCATAAAACTCGATTTTCCGTAATAAAATTTAGTGACTAACGCAGTCAATTGCTTTAGCATAATCACAGAAAACCGTAGCTGTGTAGTGCTTGTTATTGAGGGATGATAGATATCGCTCAACATAGAAAACATAGCATCAGTAGTATTCCTTTTTGGTTGAAACCCAAATTGATGTGACGAGAGAATTTTAAGATTTGAGAGGAAAGTTAGAAGACGGTTTTTCATTAGTTTTTCTATTATCTTGGATAAAACAGATAGAACCGCTATGAGCCTGTAATTGGATGTGTTAGATCTGTCTCCTCTTTTATGAAGTGGGAGAATTATTGCAGTCTTTAGACAATCAGGAAAAATACCAATTTCAAAAGATTAATTAATTAACGAAACCAAAGTATCAATAACAATGCCTGGAAGATTCAAAAACACTCTCAAAGACAGACCATCCGTGCCACAAGAGGACTTATTCTTAATTTTATTTATTGTTAGTAAGAGTTCATGCTTATCGACAGGACTCAAGAAGAAGCTGGAAACGACATTTGCAAAGGGAGGTAGGATTGAAAGAGGATCATGGATCGATGCTGATCCAGCAGTAACTGTATTGCAAACGTTGAAGAAATAATCATTTAAATCATTAGGATTAGGTAAGTCGTCAACTAGACATTATTTTCATAATATTTGACAGTACCATAATCTTAAATTTATTTCAACTACTGAAATGTACTGATCAATTTGTAACAGTATGTCCTACAAACCGGTCCTTTACTTTCTATTAGTAGATTCTGATTGACACAAACAAATCACCGACACATTCTTATTAACAATACAAACATCGATACAATACACCTCAAATTAAAAATAATATCACGTGAACTAATCACGTCACGTCAAACTTAGAAAAGAAGAAAATGAATATGTACATACTCAAAATCGTTGTTAATGAACCGCAACACTTGGAAAGTTTTTAGACTTCAGGCCCGTCAATTCAATTATTATATACCTGTATTTACATAATAATTTCCGAAGAAAGATGAATGGATGTTTTCTAATGTAGCTAATGTATAATTGAATATATCAAGAGTCGGCATGGGTTTAGAATCGAGCTTTCCATAATTCACGAGTGTGTTAGGTGTTTGTTCTCTAGATGATTAGTTAGTTTGTTTTGTAATCGGATATTACCATTTAATGATAATTTGCAATCATTAGTTTTCACCAAAGAGTATGATCTTGAGAAACGAAAGGATTTTGGGGTAAGGTTGGAATGAAATATTCATTATATCACATCCAAATACCAAGTGATTTACAATAAAATTGATTTCTATTTTTTTTGTGTTCAAGAATATTTCATCATTTTTAACAACTTTTAACAAAAAATGTTTACTCTCTTGATTGATTTCAAAAGCAGAGAAACTATTAAAATATACTAAATTGAGCTTCTCATTAACCTTTTAGCTCAAAGTATATTATAGAAACACAGCCCGTATAAGTTTTCTTGAAAAAAAAAATTTCGTGATATGAAAAATTGAAGAAAATGAGCAGACTGTATATGAATTATATCAAATGACGTTAATTAACGTCACTTTATTTAATGATCTATAGGACTTATATCTACTCCCGCTAAAAGTTAATTTAATCCTAGATATTAAATATAGATATAATAAAGCTTTTATATCAGATAAAATAAAATCGTGGATAACTCAAGGAAGTACTCGGTTTAAAGATCATCGCTTACATGGATCTCTTCTCTATTTTATGATTACTAGCGCAATGATTCCGTAATTATAGCTTATATTTATGAAATTGATTAGTAAGTCATCAAAGCAACATAAGACCCACCTGTAAAATGAAGCTATTTATAATCAATTATATCTATAAATATTTCTTTTGGAATGTTATAAAGCATATGTAAAGATTGAACAAATTTTATCTTGGAGTGAAAATATGGTATTATTAAATTTAAAAAAAATTCGACCTTTTAAAAAGTAAGATTGTCCCCATGTACATAATACTTTATAGAACTATCTCATATGTGAGATATCTGATTGCAGTTTGGGGAACATGCAACAATTCAAATTTTGGTAAAATATTTTGATATAATGCAGATTCTGCAAAATAAATTCATTAAAAAAATGTTCAATATCGATAGACTAACTAGTACAAAGAAATTTTACACCGATCTCAAACTATATGATTTAGCTAAGCTGAAAGCACTGGAGCAATGTGAACTCATCTATAAAATAGTTAAAGGGGACAGTTAGGAGCTCTAATATTTATCTGACTATGACATAGATCTAACGATGTGATGGTTCCTTTCCTTCAATTTTTATTTTTGCTACGTATCTTGTTTTAATTTAGAAATTTAATTTGAGTTATATGGGTTAAAATTCGGGTTTGATCACATTTCCTATTCTTGTTTATTAACTGCATGGTTGACTATTCCTTGATTTGTCATTTAATTTGATGAACAAATTAGTTTGAGGTATTTATTCATTTTTATATTTAATTCAATATGTTTCATACACTTTTGTAGATTGAATTACTTCAATACTAGTGCTATCAGGCATTGCTTAAAAGTAACATCTGCTTGTGTGAAAAAATTAGAATGTATTATTGAATAACGGAAACTGAAAAAAATTTTGCCCAAAAAAAATATGGACTGTATGATAATAGAAATTTATTGGAAACTTGGGTATTTCTGAGCAGCTTAGAAATCTGCAGGAATTATAAATGGAGTACAAATAGTGAACTCTATAATAGTGTAACAACTTTAAATGTTATTGCGATTTGTTGGATGTGAGACATACCCGTTGATAATGATGACTAGTACGAAAAAAATCAATTAATGGACTATTCAATCCACTCATTCCATTGATTTATAGGCTATCCTGAACTTTTCCTTTCTTCAAAACTCTAAGTGGATTAAATTTCTCAATCCGTACAAAAGATATTATTACTATATCAAATTCAACCAATCCCATGTTTAATTCGTTTATAAACAAAGAAAGTTGGATAATAGGCGATAAAAAGTGTTGTCAAAATATTCTTCGTAATGTCTTCATCTAGAAAGAAATTTTTCAAAGGAAACAATAGCACGAATAATTCCGCCTCCATTGTCATTAACATAATCGCGGCCCCATACCAAAAATAACGTGCATGTCGATTGTTGAATAGATATAATGGTACAAGAGTTTCATGACGAAGTCCCTCGGAGTCATCTCAAGTATGCTTTGAATTAATTGTTTCACTGTTACATACTTCACAGGACTCACGACTACACTTTTGAAGTGCACTTGCGTTACAGACGAAGAATAGATTATTTTTCTATGTCTTCATCGAAAAACAATGAAAATCTGTCATTAATTTGGAGGAAATTGCTATTCATATTTGGCTGATTCTGTTTCTCTTCTATTATTAAAATACAGTAACATTCAACGCTTTAATTGGTAGAGATAAATGTTACATGTTATATGCACTTGTTATATGAGGGAACATATTACACTTGAGAGTTGCCGTCTAGGTATATGAATTGAGGTTTAAGTGTTTAAATGGAAGTATGTATTTCGAAAATTACATATAATTATTGAAAATAGTGATCACCCAGTGGTCGAAATCTGAACGTAATTCATCATATATTTAAGTTTGCAATTCATTTGTTTTGTACTGGCAATATGAACGTGAAGAATAATTATATAAAAAGGACTAGTGCTGCTATGGTTTTGATAATTACATCAACATAATATCAGGTTACTCCAAATTATTTTTAGTGAAAAAATAATTAATTTTTTCTTTCAGTGCAGCCGCTGTTTTAATGTTAATTTATTTTTCAAAAACAAGTGCCGTCGAGTTATTAAAACAAACTATTCATCTTCAATACGTCATTGCAAGATTATACGAAAATATGTATTAATTTGTACCGAATTCTTTGAAATGGAAATATATTCAAGAGAAGAGACTACTCACGAGCCTGTGTATACTACTTAACCAAAATTATCGAAAAAAATTGAAATCGTCCATTTCATCTTGATAATATAAGAAAATAAATACAATTAGATATTGTACTTTCGTGGAAAATGTATTATAAATGCTTAATTTCTAAGATTATATGAAAAAATGTTTTAATTTGTACCAAATTCTATTAAATGGAGAGCGCGCTCTCGTGGGCATATCCAAAGGTTTTAAATCACTATGTTAGTGTGCCTTGGAATCATATACACCACTGTTGAAGAGTAGATATCTTCATATCAGGAGGTACGTGTTCGAGCGACGAATTTCTGCATTTTCAGTCTAAGCGGTGAATTGTTGTTTCCCAATATCTTTGGTGGGATGGCGCTCTGGATTGTTATCCGACCAGTGTTACTGACCACGATTTGTATTGGGGAACAATTAGAGATTTGTTAATTCACTCCGAGTCAAATAAGCTGCACTGATGAGATCTAATAAGATCGAAACAGCTGTATGCAGATTTTGAGTCGGGGTGACTTGACAATTTCTATAATTCACCGTTCGATTGTGAATGCAGATTTTGCGTTGCTGAATACGTATAACCAGCTTCCTTGGAAAGTTGTTTGATAATTTTTTTTAAATTATTAAAGAATTTTCCTTGTTCACTTTATGTAAATGGAAATATATTCAAGTGATCGAGAAGGGACTACATAGGAGCCTCTATATACTATTCAACCAAAATGATCGAAAAACATTGAAATGTTTTCCCTTTCATTTTGTTAGCATAAAAAAAAAGATACAATTAGATATTGTACTTTTGTGGAAAATGTGTTATAAATGCTTGATTTCGAAGATTATATGAAAATATGTTTCGATTTGTACCGAACTCTATGAAATGGAAACATATTCAAGTGATCGAGAAGGGACTACTTAGGAGCCTCTGTATAATATTCAACCAAAATGAACGAAAAAAATAGAAATGTTCTCTTTCATTTTGATAATATAAAGAAATAGATACAATTAGATATTGTACTTCTGTGAAAAATGTGTTATAAATGCTTGATTTCGAAGATTATATGAAAATATGTTTTAATTTATACCGAATTCTATGAAATGGAAATATATTCAAGTGATTGAGAAGGGACTACCTAGGAGCCTCTATATACTATTCAACCAAAATTATCGAAAAAAATCGAAATCTTTCCTTTCATCTTGATAATATAAAAAAATGAATACAATTAGATATTGTATTTTCGTAGAAAATGTGTTATAAATGCTTGATTTCCAAGATTATATGAAAATATGTTTTAATTTGTACCGAATTCTATGAAATGGAAATATATTCAAGTGATCGAGAAGGGACTACCTAGGAGCCTCCATATACTATTCAACCAAAATGATAAAAAAAACTGAAATCTTCCCTTTCATCTTGATAATTCAATATAAATACAATTAGATATTGTAGTTTCGTAGAAAATGTGTTATAAATGCTTGATTAGTAGCCACTATATACTATTCAACCAAAATGAACTAAAAAAATTGAAATCTTTTCTATAATTTTGATAATACACAAAAATAGATAGAACTAGATATTGTATTTTTGTGAAAAATGTGTTATCCATGCGTGATTTCCAAGATTATATGAAAATAGGTTTCAATTTGTACCGAATTCTATGTAATAGAAATACATATATTCAAGTGATCGAGAAAGAACTACTTAAGAACCTCTGTATACTATTAAATCAAAATGATATTAGATACAAATTAAAAGCTTCCCTTTCATTTTAATAAAGAAAGATACAATTTTATATTTTATTTTCGTGAAAAATGTGTTATATTAGAAACGCTTCAACTACACTGATAGATATATACAATATTAACCTTCATGTTGAAAATAATTCTCGTTCAGTTATGTATTTAGATTTACAGAATTTTACGAATTACATAAGGCAACGTTATTATATTATCACCTGAATGAACATATACTTACCATTTATCAATAATAATAATTTATAAAATATCTGTTTAAATACGTATCACTGTATTTAGCGGCGCCAAACTAAAAATTCAATAGCTATTTAATTATTCCATTGCCGAACGATTAAGCCTCATGAGACACTCACAGAGACCGGAGGTTAAATCTCGTTTCTTAGATTAGAAAAATGTTCGGAATTCTCTGGGGCAGTGATTATTACGAACGTATATAATTAACTGTTGTTATTATAATATCTAGCGCAACACCATCAGATGATTTCTTCACAACGCTACCGAGAAGATAAAATGATATAAGGTATTTGTACTTACAGATCGGTTATTGATATAAATTATAACAAATAATTGGAATATTAATAGGAAAAAATCTCAAAATTATTCTTTGAGAGATATTTATTCATATAGTTATTTTCCATAAATATTCAAAGAATCCTATGAATAATGCAAATGTATGATAGCGTAATAAGTAGAGCCAATTATTCACCAAACATTTCTTTTAATGAAAAGCTGATTGCACTTGGAAACTCTGGCTTGATCACTCAGAAATTTGCCATGGTTTGATTAAAATTCTTTTTTTGAATAGAAGTTACCTTTTCTAGAATGAAATTCATATTAAGAACAAGGAAAATTCTTTAATAATTTTAAAAAAATTATCAAACAACTTTCCAAGGAAGCTGGTTATACGTATTCAGCAACGCAAAATCTGCATTCACAATCGAACGGTGAATTATAGAAATTGTCAAGTCACCCCGACTCAAAATCTGCATACAGCTGTTTCGATCTTATTAGATCTCATCAGTGCAGCTTATTTGACTCGGAGTGAATTAACAAATCTCTAATTGTTCCCCAATACAAATCGTGGTCAGTAACAATGGATAGATAACAATCCAGAGCGCCATCCCACCAAAGATATTGGGAAACAACAATTCACCGCTTAGACTGAAAATGCAGAAATTCGTCGCCTAAACACGCACCTCCTGATATGAAGATATCTACTGGTGGAGGTGCGTGTTTAGTGCGTGTTTAGGTGAATTTCTATAATTCACCGTTCGATTGTGAATGCAGATTTTGCGTTGCTGAATACGTATAACCAGCTTCCTTGGAAAGTTGTTTGATAATTTTTTTAAAATTATTAAAGAATTTTCCTTGTTCACTTTATGTAATGTATGAAATTGACCATGGTCGACTAGTATGTTTTTCATGATTTGATTGTCATATTAAGAAATAAGAACACGCTCTAAATTGCCCTAAATTTTATATAGGTCAAAAGGGAAGATCTTTTCGTAATAGAATCAAGGAACATAAAAGAAGTTGTGTTAATAATAAGAGCGACTCTCATTACACAAAATATTTAATAGAAGAAAATGATTTCAATGATAATTTTAAAGATTTACATTCCGAAAATAAGTCCCAACAATTAAAGAGAGAGAGAGAGAGATAATATTTATTGGAAACTTCCAAAGGGCTATCGACCTAAGTCTTCCAGCCAGTTACAATAATTTTATAATTATATTATATTTTTATTTCTTTCGCATAGTGCGAGTTTATTTTTGTATTATAGTTCACAAAGGTGATCGAATAGAGGGGTGGCCGGCCGCCTCCTCCTCGGTGGATTTTCCCTGTTGTACTGATGGAGAAGTGGTTGGATGATATTTTTGTTATTTATGATAGAGATGAATTTTTTGCTGAGTCTGTTCATTCTATCAATTATCGGCTCTATTTGTGTGGCTTCATGCAGCAATTCATTGGATGGGTCATGAAGATGGTTGTTTGGGTTTCGTAGTTTTGTTATTTTGCGAAGGCTGGTTCTTCCCCTATTTCTATGTTCTTCAGTATTGCTTTGCTTCCATTTAGAAATAGTGAGTGTCCGTATTCCAATAGAGGCATACATATTATTTTGTAGATTTTGCTCGCAGTGCCAATGCTTATTCCTTCTTTTTTGTAGGTTAGTGACCTGAAGTGTTTTGCTCTGATTATTGTGGCTTGTTTCTTTAATTTTGTTTCGGCTTTGAAGTTGAGCTTATTGTCTATTTGAATTCCTAGATATTTGCATTTGCTTGTGGGATGTAGAGTTACATTGTTGAGCTTGAGCGTTGGAGAATTTACGATCATCTTGCGGTTGAATATGATAAAATTCGATTTAGCTGGGTTAGGAAGAATTTTCCATTTCCGCATCCATGCTGTGATTTTGTTTGTCAGCTCTTGAAGTTTGTTAATATACTCCTTCCTTGAACCACCATGCGATATTAGGGCCGTGTCATCTGCGAATTGTAATATGTAGGCTTTTTTGTTTATTTGTCCGTCATTTTCGGAGAGATGACTGTATATGTCCGCACAGAAGAGGTTGTAGAGGCATGGTGAAAGAGGGGAGCCTTGAGGTAGGTCTTGTTGTGGAGTAAATTCTTCTGAGTACTCTCCCTTGACTTTCACTTGGATGGTTCGATCAGATAGAAACTCGTCTATTAGCTTTACTAGATATATTGGACATTGTAGCTGACATAATTCTATATATATTAAACCCTTCGTGCCAGACACTATCAAAGGCCTTTTTTATATCCATGAAAATAGCAGCGGAATGATTGCCCTTTTTTGATTAGTTGAATATTGGAAGTGAGGATAATTAGTGGATGAATAGTTGAAGTGTTGTTTTTGAATCCGAACTGGTATAGAGGGATAGCTCTTCCCAGACTTTCATTTAGTCTATTTTTCAATATCTTTTCGAAATTTTTTCCCATCACCGGGAGTAAGGTGATTGGTCTATAGTTTTCCAAGTTTCTTGAATCTGTCTTAGCTTTATGGATGGTAATTAATATTCCTTTTTTGAATAATCTTGGGATATGTGAATTGAGGAGACAGAAATTATAAATTCTCATTATTTCTAGATGTATTGAATGTTCTAGTTTCTTCAGGAGTTGTCTTGGTAAGTTATCGAAACCTGGGGCACTATTTTTTCCATGGTTAAGTGCCTCGAAATATTCGTCCTCGTTTATTGATTCAATTATATTTTCTAATCGTGTGTTCTGATAATCATTCTGGTACCATTGATGTATATATATTTTTTTGCTCTGGGTCAAATTCGCTGTTGTTACTCTGTTCGAATGTCTTTTTTAAAACGAGTTGCGAACGCGTCCGAGATCTTCTTATCTGTGTTTAACGTCTTGCCATCCACCTGAATGGGTTCCGTTGTATTATGTGTCTTGTACCTGGAGAGCTTCTTTATTGTATTCCAGTAAGAGCGACCTTTGTTTCCTTCTATTTCCTTGCATGCCTCAAGATATTTTATATGATCGGTATTGGAGAATTAATTTGTGAATATCCTTGTTCAGCTCATTGAATTTTCTCTTTAATGTTGGATCATTATTTATTTGAATTTCCCGATATATCTGCTTTTTCAACTTTTATCAATTTCAGGATGTATGGCGGAAGTGTCTGGCTATGGAATTTCCTTTGGATTGTGGTGTTTGTTCTCTAACTATTCTCATTAGATTGTTGTGGAAGTTTATTAATGTATTCTGGAGTGATTTCTATGTCCGGATTAATCACCTGCTGCATCTGCAGGTTCACTTCTTCTATATTGCACTTACTGTATAGTAGCTTAGTTTCTTCAGTATACTGAACGGTTTTTTAATTAAATTTATACTGAATTCCACTGCAAGATGCAGTTCCGAGCCTAGGTCTGGAGTGAGGTGGATGTTTTGTATATTATGTCTGATATTTTTGGTGCAAAGGAACAGGTCCGGCGTAGTATCTTGGTTATTCGGCATTATAAATGTTGGGGTGTTTCTATCTGGGTGAAGTCAGAGGTTCTCATAAAATTATTAAATTTGTACCCTTCTGTGGGGGTTCACATTGAAGTCTCCCAATATCACGCAGTATTTGTATTGTTGATGCTTTTATGAAAAAGGTTTTCCTCAATCTGTTGACTGGAGTGATGAATGTACACCAGAAAAAAAGTGCATTTTTTCAGAGTTGAACGGAACAGTAAAGTGTAGAACTTCGTCCCAGATGTTTCTGAAGTGGGGTGGATTGCTTTTTCCTAGTGAAAACTGTTTTTTCTGCCTGTACCAGCGCTCCTCCGCGAGTATTTTGATTTATTATGGTACCGTGTTTGCATATTGAATTCCAGTCCTTATAATTGATGTTGCTAGTTTCTTTGGTTTTTGTTTCAACAAACATTGTACATTCAATTTCATTGTTTTTGATGTAGTATCGTATCAACTCTTTTTTGTTGTAGATACTGTGAATGATCGCATATAACATTTTAATCGCGAGTGTCGACTGTTTTGGTTTCAATCATCAGGATATATATTCTGTTTCGGACAGTTGGTACAGTGTTTATGCGATAGAATTCGATAAAACGTTTTTGTAATTTTTGCACAAGTTGTTGTCTATCAGTGTGCTTTGGTTTTTTTATTTTATTTATATAAATTTCTGTAATATAATCGTGTATTGTATAATTTAAATGTATTTTACTTTGTTTAGTTTTGCTTTTGTCTATGTCTGCGCTCTTTTCATTTATGGATCTGGTTTTTACGTTGTGAATGCCCTCTATGGGTTTAAGTAGTCTGTTAGGACATCTGTTTGACCATGGTACCTGATCTGTAGACCCACATGCACTGCATTTTGGTGGTAGGCCTGTTTCGCATTCTGTATCTTTGTGATTCTCTCCAAATTTGTTACGTTTGATGGGTTCTTTGCATTCTTCAGTTTTATGAGTAAACTGTGTGAATTTTGCGCAGGGTACTAGTTTGATACTGTAATGTTTGCATTTATGGAATAGACCCTCGCCAATTAAACTTTCTTATGAAGATATATCACCTGTTATAATCCTGATTAATAGTGGAGGATTGTTTGTCTTTTTGGAGACAATTCGTTTGCAATATCTGTGGTTTATTTTGTTTTTGCTTAGGACCTCGCTAACTTATTTTTCGTCGATCTCCATCTCCACAAAGGAAATTACTGCTGAGTACGACTCTGAGTGTGTTCTATTTAAGTTGGTTAGATTTGTGTTATCGGTAGTTTCGGGAGTATTCCATAATTACTCCACTTGATTTTTAAATGTTCCAGGGCTTTCTTCAGGTAGTTTTTGTTTGTTGTTGGATTTTTATTAAGAATCCCTGTTTCGTTTGTAGTATAATGTCTGAATTATCTGGGAAAATCTTTATCCATGAGTTTGCCATATTAATTCTTGATGTGTTTGTTTGCGATTTTTACGTGAAACAGGTTTTCGAAATGTTTGTGAGTGGCCTTGTTTTTATTTGTGAGGGTGTTTCTTTATCTTGAGATCCTGCATCGATGTGTAACAGATGGAGCTCGGACGGCAGATGATTTTGTATTCTGCTTATCCCTTTTTTGTGTGGGTGTGAATGTGGTTTTTATCTGTATTGTTGTTATTGTTATTTGAGAGGTTATTTGTTTCCATGTTTTCATCTGTCACTTGCCTGGACGTTCCTGGAGTGTTTTCTTCTAGGTTCTGTGTTCTGGTAGGTATCTGTGGTTTCTTGAACTGAATGTCTGGGAATATGTTATCGTTGATTTTTTTTGGGTTCTTCGTTATCGATGCTACTTTTTTCTTACGTTTTCGTTTGGAAACCGTTTGAAATTTGGACGAATTTATATCATTTTCATTTTCATCCGTACAATTGGATGAATCGTAGGATTGAGACATCTCTGAATAGAACGTCTCAAACTCAATCGCACTATAAGAACTGGACCGAGAACTTTTCATAAATTTACAATATAATCGTAGAGCACTGATAAGACGTGTACACCTTTTGACTGTCTGTACACGAATCCCAACAATTAAATTTATTAGAATCTATGGAAATTTCAATATACTCAATCACCCAAATGAGTTAATATCTGTAATACTGTTCTGGGAATCATAAATACAACCCCTCTGTTGTTAATATCCATTGTAGAATATTTCAGATATTATATAAGCATAAGCACTGTAATATGTTTTTCCGTCGACCTCTAAATAAAAGCTTACTTTAACGTACACGAAATTGATCGTTAATGACCCATTTTAATGTGCAATTTCTCCTATTTTAATGTATGATTGTCATGGGCAACCAAACACAGAAGTATTCAGCACGGAATAGTTGAATTATTCTGTGTCTGTACTGTTATTCCACAGAGAAAAGGAATTCATAATTCAAATCGAAAAATTTAACTCTATACAAAATAAAGTAGAAACTGTGGAAATAATTTTATGCAATAATCGTTCGAAAGTAAATAACAATTCAGCTTCCACCAGTTCCACATGTTCCTTATCGGTTATTGTAGGTAATGTTAACTATTCAGAATGTCACATGTCTAATATTCCATCTATGAATTTCTCAAATTGTTCCATCGGAAGCATAAATATAAATATATCGAAATGAACATAGAAATTTATTTTGTGTCAAGTGTATCTGTCATGCAAAATAAAAATTTATTTCAATCAAGAATTTATACTCAATTCATGATGAGGTCGACGGAAAAATCTTGTAATAAACTCGTTTATTAATGAAGCGATTAATGGTTTCGAACTGTTAAAATATCTCAACCATTAATCGCTGTCATTAATAAACTAGTTTATTAAATAACTATTAAGAATTAGTTTGTAACTTTATCAGATGAAGACACTCTGTTATCGAAACAATTGTCATTTTAAATATAATGGAAATTAAGTTTTAAATAGGAAATTTTCTTATATCTGATGGTTCAAAATTAGCCATACATAACCATTATTTTGATCCAAAATGTCCGTGAGGTATTTCTGTCAAATCTAACATAAAATATGGCCCACAATAGGTAGATTCAACTGCATGCACATATATGATTAATTTTCTGCAGTATATAAATCAGGATGACTTAAAAGTTGCAAACAATAAATTAGAAAGTTATTTCAAAAATTAAGTCTTCCGTTAAAAATAACAGAAAATAATTGATTTCTAAATTGTTAATTTTTGTCTCAACATTTTTCTACTTTGTAAGTAAGTTAATTACTAAAATTTAGAAGAAAAATAACTACTTATCCTACATTGAGAGTACCAACGAACTCAATTAAAAACTAATTCGATGTAATCAATATCAACTCATTGAAGTACTCAACTGTGTGATGATTGTTAAGCGAAGTACAATAAATGCCAATGTCAATGAAACCAAGAAATGGAAATCGAGATCATTGAAGGCTTCATTCATGTCGAAATGGAGTAATTAGATATTCATCCTGTCCATTTCTTCTATGAATTGTGGGTTGATTGCTTCTTATGTGACTCGATTTATGCTAAATATCGAATATTACTAATCGGCGTTCGCAGAATGTTGCCGAAATAAACTTAAGTAGATACCTGACACTTCTAGGTTGAAATGTAGTTACCATTCGCATAATCCTGCAACTGGTTTCCTAGGAAATCATTTTTGACACCTGAAGGCCCGCAATTTCGAAAAACCGTTCTTTTGAATCAGAAATACATATATATATATATATATATATATATATATATATATATATATATATATATATATATATATTATATATATGTATATGTATATTGTATATGTGTATATATATATATGTTATATTATATTATATATATATATATATATATATATATATATATATATATACATAAAGAGTTATTTTAATTCAGATAGTAGCACTCTGCACTGAGAAAATGGAACTAAACACTCTTTTACCTTTGTTCTCGATCTTTCGATAATTTTTTATTATCTTCTTCAGGCGATCTAGAAGATATCAAATTATGACAATTTAATTCTTGATAGTTGAAATCAAATAGTTGAATTTGTCCTTGTTGGCTTTGAATATACGAGATAAATATAAGACTTATAAGGATTTCTCATAAGTCTTATAAGTTCATATATAGAAGTCAAATTTTCTTAACTTAATGTCTCTTAGGTATCCTGAAGAAGATATCGAAACCTTAAGAACAAAGTGAAAAGAATGTATATTTTCATTTTCCCAATTAAATTAACTCTGGTATTTACCGATATACAATCTTATTTATATATAGGTATACTTATACACTTTCAGATTTATCTATACATATATATATATATATATATATATATATATATATATATATATATATATATATATATATATATATATATATATATATATATATATATATATATACAGGATGTCCCAGATGAAAATTTCCTCCTGAATATTTCGTATGATAGTAGGCAAATATCTAATTAGAGGAGGTCACCGATTTATAATATTATATAAAGGGCATATGATATCTACTTCGTATGAAAGCTATTTAGACACTTTCGAGTTCTTGAAAACAAAACTATACTATTCGTTTTCTGGAAATAAAACACGAATTTTTCGAATTCCCTATTGTCATAATCAGAATAGATAAGTTTGATGAAACATGTTATTAATGTAGATTAGATTAATGTTTTGCTGTAGAGTATAACACCAAATATCCAGGGCAAGAAAGAGGAGAAAAATTTCAAAAAATTTGAAGATCTTCAACAATAATTCAAGTTCAATTGCATAAATTTCCACAAGCTCCAAGTTCAACAACAAATATTAATTAGGACGTTTTTCAGATGACATATTTCGAAATAACCATACGTTTTCCCCCCCACAAATGGCACGTATTCTTCAAAACAAATCATCTGCTTGTAAGATTATGTACAATTTAATACGTTGCCTTCTCAGCTCAATTTCATTATCACCTACACACTTGCCAAGATTATTTCAAGAGGAAACCAAGCGTGGCTGAACACTCGTATTATCTTCTCTAATGGCTCCATTCCAGATTTATGCGTAACAGGAAAAGACGATCTACCATTTGTAACCGAGCCTGTAAACTCTTGTAAATAAAGACCAACAGTCAGTGGTCACTCGCAATTACTAGTACAATTGTCTTGCGATAGCCGTCTTCCGAGAGACTTTACGACCGTAAAAATAATCTCAGACGGTGGACAACGCGTGGTGCTACGACGAACGCAACTTGGGTAGGTAGGTACGTACGACTGTATTTGGTCAATGACGATCGGCGACATGTCCCAAGCGGACAAACCCGCGTTTTCCATTTCAAATGAGCCTGTTATTGGTAGAAATTCAATCTAGATTGATTGCCTGGATTTTTCATGATTTGGAAAGCCAGCGTCTCTATTTTCTCGCCGAGATTTAATGGACAACATCGTGGAATTACATCTTTAATGCATTTCGCGTGTTGCTTGAAGAAGTTTCCGAAAATGGAGATGGAGAAGATGCAATTGGTAAGCTCACCTCGTACGTCAAAAAGAGGTACGGTAACAACTCTGTTACAACAATACAATATATAAAGATAGATATATATATATATATATATATATATATATATATATATATATATATATATATATATATATATATATATGTATATATATAATAACTGAGATTGAATTCTCGCACATCACTTGGTGAAACATCATAAAGAATTAAAGTATAAACTTTAAAATAAAAAACACTTGGCTTATGTTTCACAATATAAAAAAAAATATTTAGGTACTGTATTCAGCAGTAGCGAAAGTCGACATGTTTCGAGTTTATGAACTTCATTATCAAGACTGACTACAGGAGAGTATTGCATCGTAATTTATTAAAACAGACCAAAAGCAAAGGTGATACCTGAAAATCAATTTGTTCGTTTACAAGGGGTAATTGACTATTATGGGCGGAACTTATTTCGAGAATTTCGAGAAGGTCAAGGCGTTTACCCTTGTTACCTGAATGTAACAATTTGGTTTTGTTGAAATCCAGGAAGTGATTGAATTTTATACAATGTTCAGAGAAGCCAGTGGTATTTTTGTTTTGTAAAATTGACTTTTTATGTTCTTCAACACGAATATTTATATTCCTTCCTGTCTGTCCAATATAGAAAGCAGGACATTCGTCGCAAAATAATTGCATTCAATATACCCCACACAAACTATTAATGAAGAACAAAATTACTTCCCAATAAATTATGTGCCTAATTTGAGTAGCAAAATTTGTAACAGACTATCGAAAAATAACGTTAAAACAATTTGTACAAATAAAAGAAACTTGAAGTCATTCTTGGTCAATAATAAAGAAAAATCTAACATCGGAGAAAACAGTGGTATTTACAAAATATTTTGCGACGAATGTCCTGCTTTCTATATTGGACAGACAGGAAGGAATATAAATATTCGTGTTGAAGAACATAAAAAGTCAATTTTACAAAACAAAAATACCACTGGCTTCTCTGAACATTGTATAAAATTCAATCACTTCCTGGATTTCAACAAAACCAAATTGTTACATTCAGGTAACAAGGGTAAACGCCTTGACCTTCTCGAAATTCTCGAAATAAGTTCCGCCCATAATAGTCAATTACCCCTTGTAAACGAACAAATTGATTTTCAGGTATCACCTTTGCTTTTGTCTGTTTTATAAATTACGATGCAATACTCTCCTGTAGTCAGTCTTGATAATGAGTTCATAACACAAAACATGTCGACTTTTCGCAACTGCTGAATACAGTACCTAAATATTTTTTTTTGTATATTGTGAAACATAAGCCAGGTGTTTTTATTTTAAAGTGTATATATATAAACTTACATACATACAGAAATATGAATAAATTCGGAAATATATAATAGATAAATTGGAAAATGAGAGAAAAAATTAAAATTAGGGCATCAAAAGCGCAACTGTGAAGTTGCGCAAGTCTCAGAACAACAACAGATCAAGAAATCTCGAAATAAAAATGGAAGCGTTGGAAAAATATAGCTTTTTTCGCCAAAATGCTATTTCTTAACATGAACCAAATTCAAGTACAAATTTTTATCCATATAACTTCATTTGGATGGGATTTGAGGCTGCCAAACACCTTTGGAAATTTTCTCTCATGCACCTCTCTGTCTTTCCATTACCCAGAGTTTGAAAATACCAAAATGTTACATTTATGCATTCACCCAAATTTTGATAGTTTTGTTGTGTATCCTGAAATACAATTTTCGGCCCTTTCAGTCGGATGGGGATAGCTGGAGATGTCAGAATATACCGGCGAAAAAAAAAATTTATATATATTTAAATATATATATATATATATATATATATAAATACTTTATTTTTTTTCGCCGGTATATTCTGACATCTCCAATATATATATATATATATATAAAATATATATATATATATATATATATATATATATATATATATATATATATATTTATATATATATATATATATATATATATATATATATATATTTGGGGGGGGAGGTTACATGACGTGATTCGATGAGTATACCACACACAGCCGCTGGCTTTGTGGTTTCGATGCGTTTATATTAAATGCTATCAATTTTGTGATTTATTTAGTTTGATGGGAATTCCGTATTGTTTTTTGTGAAATGCAATTTTTTTTTGCATTAGGTGCATCTTATAGATTTGTTGTCATAAAGTTATTTCACTATTATTCTTGGGAAAAATATAACTGAAAACATAAAAAATTTGTGAATGAAAAATTAACGTAAACATAATTTGACTATCAGTAACTTCATCCTTCACATTTTTTCATGCGGGACATGTGATATGATCGTTCGATTGTAATAGGTTAACAGTTTCTATTGCGATCTCCAGTAAACTTTCAGACCTATTAAAATATTACATGCATTATCCAGATACGACTTTCACGATGTGATGATTAAGATGTAATCAATTCCTCGCCGATAATCTCAGTCTCACTTGCTTTTAGATCTTTTGATTCCCCCCCCCCCCCCACCCCCCCCCCCCCCCACCCCCCCCCCCCCCCACCCCCCCCCCCCCCCACCCCCCCCCCCCCCCACCCCCCCCCCCCCCCACCCACCATTTATAACAAGACCTAAACAATAAGAAGAAGAACGGACGGAACACAACCCACTTGACGATCATTGACAGGAGATGAAATTGACATAAATGACAAAGAAACGAGTAGAAAGAAATTAGAAAACCAAATGGACAGAGGAAATCAACTGTAATTTTATATTGATCGAATAACACACAATTTTGACTAATTATTTTCACCATATAATAGAAAAAAGAGGTTAGTTTACATATAATTTAAAAACTATTTGAGATTACTATGACTTCTATATTTTTGCAGACTGTATAGTACAAATGAATACTGAAGAAGGAGGAGACCTCCGAAACGTTTATTTAATATATTATTTTACCTCGCACTGCCAACCATAACCCAATTGATTATATATATATATATATATATATATATATATATATATATAAATATATATATATATATATATATATATATATATATATATATATATATATATATATATATATATATATATATATATATACCATAGAACGGGGCTATTGTAGACTTTTTTTTCATTATTTTTAATATTGCAGAAAGAGTAATTAAAAATAATCTATTTTGATATGCTTTTTGGATAGGTTTATATACGACCAAATATTATTCTATGATAAATAGGTCCCCATTCTTACAGGGTGCTGAAAATAATTGTTTTAGGCCCGTCTAAAATAGCCTCGTGGGTCGGGGATATTTTAGAATCGGTAAGAATAACGCATTAATTATAGTTACATCGTATATGGGGTTAAATTGAAAAACATACATTTTTAAATCAAGAATAATAAAAGGTATATAGCATTTACAGAATGGGGTGATTTTAGAAAACCGGGGATATTTTGGATTGATTATAAAAATGCCATCCAGAATAGCCCCGATCTTCAAAAAGGACTATGGAAAATTTTGGGGTAACATAATGTTTCTAACTTTTTTGCACAATGATACTAACATCAACACCATTTTTTATATAAAACTTAACTGCTATAACTCTCACCCACGACGCACTAGCACTGAAAGTTTGACAGGCTCAAATATTGGTTGATTTTCCGCCTCACTTTCAATGTCCAACAGACCATTACCACGCTTACGAATACTGAAATCATCTAAAGTCTGTTATGTACTATACTATTATAGTGTAATTGTGTTGTACCTAAACAGGATTGCCAGATGAAGTTACAGGTTATGAATTCTAAAATATCCCCGCATTTCCAATTTAGCCCCGTTCTACGGTATATATATATATATATATAATATATATATATATATATATATATATATATATATATATATATATATATATATATATATATATATATATATATATATATATATATATATATACCTACAACATTACAAACCACTCTCGCAATTCAATAATATTCTTGGGAAAAATTAACGAGAACATAATTTGAGTATCAGTAACTTCATCCTTTACATTTTTTCACGCGAGACATGTGATATGATCGTTCGATTGTAATAGGTTAACAGTTTCTATTGCGATCTCCAGTAAACATTCAGACCTATTAAAATATTACATGCATTATCCAGATACAACTTTCACGATGTGATGATTAAGATGTAATCAATTCCTCGCCGATAATCTCAGTCTCACTTGCTTTTAGATCTCTTGATTTATCTCATAACATGAGCATTCTTGCGTACGCGCACGGTCAAGTAACTACCAGTGAATTGTGGATTCTATTCGAATTTGATAAATGGGTAGTCCGAGATGATGCATTGCATATATTTATTATACATTTATTGCCCGAGGGGGCAAACGAAAGCACTTAGTCTTGGGAAATATCAACAATGTTACATAATCGTCATTAAAGTACGGGATAAAAAACTCTATCGCAGCAAGCTGCATTCGAAAAGCAGGTTTTCATAACGTATCCAGTTTGAAAAATCTATTCATCCATTCATGATTTCTGTATCAAATCCAAAAAAATTGCCCTCTAATGTGTAAACAATACTTACTTCCTCCCCGGGGGGTTAACCCCCCAACCAATTCGTCCCATTACCAATCGCATCCAGAATATCATGCGAAACTACGTACTCACAAACTTTCAACCCAATTGCTACAAAATTTCGCCCTTTATCGCGCGAACAAGATTTATTTCCTCTTAAAGGGGGTCAACCCTCCAACCAATTCACATCGAAATAAAAACTATACAAGATATCATAAAAAAACTACCTACCTACAAAGTTTCAACCTTATGGTCCCAAAATTGCGCCTTCTATCGTGTAAAAAAGATTTATTTCCTCCCCTGGGGGGTCAATCCCCAACCAATTCTCACCAAAACCAATTCCATTCAATATATCATAAGAAACTACCTACTTACAAACTTTCAATCCTATTCCTCATAAATTAGGCCTTTATCATCTAAACAAGATTCATTTCTTCCCACAGAGGGTCAACCCCCCAACCAATTCGGACCAAAACCAAACATTATCCAAGATATCTTTCGAAAATACCTACTAACAAACTTTCAACCGTATAACTCCAAAATTGCGACCTATATCGTGTAAATAAGATTTATTTCCTCCCCGGGGGGTCAACCCCCCAACTAATTTGAACCAAAACCAATCCCATTCAAGATATCATACGAAACTACCTAGATACAAACTTTCAACCCTATTGCTTCAAAATTGCGCCCTTTATGATGTAAACAAGATTTATTTCCCCCAACCAATTCGAACCAAAAACAATCCAATCCAAGATATACGAAACTACCCATTTACACACTTTCAACCATATTGCTTCAAAATTGCGCCAGCCCGTTATCGTGTAAACAACGCTAAAATACATAAGCTTATACATACATACATATGAACATATATGTATATATATATATATATTATATATATATATATAGATATATAAATATATATATATATATATAGATATATATATATATATATATATATATATATATATATATATATACCTAGAGAAATATGAAATTGAGTTTTTGGTGCCAAGCATCATAAAAAGTCATGAAACGAAAAACTATCTTGGTCCTAGGTCGAACTTTGCTAATCGCACCCATTTTAATAAGCAGGTTTTCAAAGTGAAAACCTGCTAAAAATTAATATATATAATGTTAAAAATCAAGTTTTCAGTGATAATAAGGATTATTTCACACAACTTGTTTCATCAATGATACATTTCAACCTAGTTTGTGTTATACACGGTGTTCTTCAAAGACATGCTAATATTTAAGGGGGTGATTCTTTGACTCATTTTAAGCAAAAAACTACCTATGAACGTATGAACTAAAAGTCTTAACTTTTGAGATACAGGGAGATAAAATTTTGAAAAAAAATCAGTTTTTCAATAATAATTGAGATAATATTGTAGACAACTTCATAAAATTTGCTACATCTCTTCCATGCATCAAGGTGCATTTTGTGATGTACAAAAATTTCCATTTTCTCTACCAGTGGCGTTCGTACGTGATTTGCATAGAATATTTTTTGAGAAAAAAATAGTACGCCACTGATTTATCTTGAAATAAAAATAATTTTTGAGATCCCAATTTATTTTTGAGCAAATTTGATCGAATGGATTTTTTTGTCCGATGCATTTTTTTCGCTTAAAAAAATAAAAATTGTTTTACTTCAGGATCAATTCCTCAAATATCTGATGAAATTTGAAAATGTTTGTGCGTCGACTGCAAGCAAATTAAGAGATCAGATTTTTTCCAAATGTACAAAAAATGTACCAAATCTTATAGAGTTGTCTACAATATCATCTCAGTTATTACTAAAAAAATTTTTATTTTTTTCAAAATTGTATCATCCTGTATCTCAAAAGTTAAGACTTCTAGGACATACGTTCATAGATAGTTTTTCTCTTAAAATGAGTCGAAGAATCACCCCGTTAAATATTAGCATGTCTTTAAGGAACACCCTGTATATAGGCGATATGTGGTGAAATGGGACACCAAATCTGAAGGAACGAAGTTCCTTCAGATTTGACATTATAGTATAATTATTAATATAATAATATCTTATTGAAGATTAACAAATTTTACGAAAATAAAAGTGTTTATTTACGAGTAAAATGAATTTATAATTTGAGTATACACCACGTGCTTGGACAAGAATTTCATGTATATGTCGTGGCAGGAGAAAGATAAAGAAAGAATGACGCATGCGCGTTGCACTTCCGTTATATGTTTTTCTTACGGTTGTAGTCTCACATTTTTTTCAGTTTGATCGCGCAGCAAAATCCCTATCTCCTCCAATCCTGCCGTAAAAATTTTGTTCTAAAAAGAGATACATTCTTACAAGTGCTTTCCATTTATTAAAAAACGTGTAATTTATGCAGATCAACCCTATATAATATAATGAATAATACAAAGGTAGAGAATATTGGGAATATTTAGATAAGAAAGAAAAAATTTATTCTAGAAAGAGGTTCTCCTGAGAAGTGGTACACGGAAGCCTCAAATCAGTAGGTATATATTGATTGAATTCGGTGGGATCCTTTGATCTCAGGTTAATAGGTAGTAACGGTAGAGTAGCAGGGCCGAGTGCGTGTGGGCGGCTAGATTCAGACTTCCCAATACGTTATGACGCGTGTCTGATGGTGTCCAGCAACGCAACATTGATCAAAGTCAGCTGGGACAAGCATCTTCTACGCCTACTCTAATGTACCGGCTGAGACCCTGCGGTGACGTGATATCACCTTCGCCTCTGACGTTTTACGGAGGGCTGTGAATTGTGGATCAATAACCACCTCTTATCAAGGGCAGGGTAGGATTCAGATTATTATTTACACCTAGTTGAAGCGATGAATTATTTATTAATTTAATAATTATTTAAAGAAAAGTAACATAGAGAACCTATTTATTTTTCAGATCCCTTTATATTGTTATAAATTTTCTTTAGCAATTGATAATGAAACATTCACTCCATCATTCGATGATCTTCGTTCTACAACTTTTGGAAAACCGAAAATAAGTGGCGGACATGTACCTGTTCTATACTTAATTATGAGAAATTATGTTAATTGTTGCTTGGAGCAGTGGATCAGAATATAACAATTGGTTCAACTTTCCAAAAGTCCTTCTCAAATGCTGAAAGTGCTACGAGACTTGTTCTAATCAATATATACATCTTCTCTACCTCCATCGCTACATACGAAATTTGAATCGTTCAAAACAATACTGCCAGTCTCTTCTGCAAGCTCCTTCATGACAATTGCCACATTTTCTTTCACATCTCAACGATTTGAAATCTTTCTTTTTCGAAACATACTGACCTTGGAGAATATAATAAGTCACATGGTGCAAGGTCAATCGAATAAGGTCGATACTAGCAGGTTATCTTAATGAAGATCTTATGACCTTGTTGTCCTAATGAAGAACTTATGACCTTGTTGTCCTAATGAAAAACCTATGACCTTGTTGTCCCAAAGAAAAACTTATGACCTTGTTGTCCTAAAGAAGAACTTATGACCTTGTTGTCCTAAAGAATAACTTATGACCTTGTTTTCCTGAATTCGTATTTCCTCTTTTATGATTTTTCCAAGGAGTTAAGCAAGAAATAAGCTTGGTTAATCTGTTTTTAACGTGGAATAGCGTTTTGAGTTTGCGTCAACTTCATTGTCTTCTCGGTCTTCTTGGAAACTACACAACCTAAATGTACCCAGTAGGTCTCAGGTTCGCAGTGCACGAGCAACTTTTTGCAGGCAACTATTTAGTTGCCGAAATAGAATGCATGGGTTTATATGGAACCCCGCTCGAGGTCGATTTTAGTCGAAGCAACAAAAAAATTCAGACATGTCCTATTTCGCAGGTGATTAAACAGTTTCCTACAGTTGCCAAGAAATATACAACGCACTTATTTGAACCTGCCGCCGCACACAGTTGATTCTCTAGTTGCCGAGTCAGTTGGTTCTTATTCTTCAAACTTTTCAGTTAATGCTGCTATATTTTATTGGGAACTCTCTAAGTTCCTCAAACAGCTGATGAAATTAACCCTTGAAAAGTCTTCGGCAACTACAGTTACTCGTGCGCGGCGGGCCCCACGCTTTACATCGGCTAATACGGCGCATGCGTAGTTAGTCTACTAGGATCAGTTTCGTTGAGATCACCTCCATTTGAATTTGTTGTCAAATGGACTCTGGTTTTTTTGACATACCAACACTGAACTATACTATGAATAATTAGTTCGATCGCTACCAGCGAATTAAAATAGTGGATACCATGCCTTACGACCATCGGAAATTACCTTATGACACAACAACAATCTTTGTGCAAGTCATAATCTCGAGCGAAATAGAACAGTGACTTTTAATAACTGACACGTGCATGATTGAGTGCATTGAAATCTAGGAACTTTGATATGTAAGATATAATCAACTCTGTGGCGATGAATTATATGTTCACTTATTTTCCTAAAAATCCATTTCGCAAATATGGCGGCCAAGATATACCTCTTTGTTCAGTTGAATTTCATAATCAAGTAGATATCTCCATCTCTTGTAAGGTACTTAATATTTAACTGGCCTACGTTATATTAATGGTACTATGATTAAACTGTACTTGGAACAGCTGCGTATCAAATTTCAATTAGTACTAGCTTGTTGATAACTTCGATAGAAGAATATTATTTTCATCCAAGCAATTGCATACAATTTTTGATAGTTCCAGGAGTTTCAATTGAAATATAAATTGAAACAAGTGTATTTCACCAGGTACAGTCAGAAGTTTTCATAGAAATTTTTTTTTTTTGGAATTTGAAATATTAGTTGTCAATTTTACGTAGGGTTACTACAGAGGTAGTTTTTTTTTAGAAATGGAGATGGATTCTATCTTACTCTACAACTAGAATACTGGAAAATCTTCTTATTGATCGAATTCAGTTGGTAATTTATATTCAGTATTAACAGTATAGGGGTAAAAATTGAACCTTGAGGTACACTTACGATCGATGGAAAGACGACTAAGAAATCCTCATCATCCACACTCCTAGATGTTCAGGTAGACCAAAGGAAAGCAATTTTTATTCAAAAATGTAGGTACCAAACTATATTCTCAGCTGAATATAAAATGCATCATGTACCATGATCAAATACAAAGATTAACTGTTATATTTTGGAACTTTGAATTCAGTGCATAGTGAAATTATCGTAAGTAATATCATAAGGGCATCTAATTTTTCCGAAAAAAATCATGTAGCTAAGTAATATTTTAACAAGAAGCATGAGTGCTGGTGGTAAAAAAAAATTTTTTGCACCTGCACGAATGCATTTTGTTAAAAAAATATTACTCTGCATTGTGTTTTTTCGTTTGTTGTCACAGGAAAAATTAGATGCCCGTATAGTATTTACATGAGTACCAGCTGTCAAGTTTTTCCGCGGGTAAATTCGAAAAAACTGCTGACAGATGCTGTCATACAGTTTTTTCATCTAGAAACCATTTTTTATTCAAATTTTCGCGTTTGTGATTGGTGCAAATTAAGACGAGGGAAATGGTCAGCAAAATCCCATAATTAGCATAAAGAAGTATTTAGTTTATTTATCAATAAAACAATATCTATGTTTTGATATCAAATAAGTTTATCGATATATGATTTATTTTATTTTTGATAGATTATGTATAGTGCATGGAAAATTACTGATGATTTAGTCTATGACGAATCGATCGATGGAGTAAATTATAAGGCTTATTGGATTTACGTCAATCTGTAGCGGGGGCGTCCTGTAAGTGGAAAATTCGAACAATTCCACCCTCACTCCGCTTGGATGATATTTTCTATATAGTACGCCTACGTCACGCTAATATTCAGATGGCGATACGATCGGTTTGAAGATGAAATTGAAATTTTCCAGGTATAATTTTCGTTCATTCGAATATGTACTTCAACAGCGACAAGCGTATCTACGTATATTCTGTGAAACAAAATATTTTTCAATGAAAATAAATTAGCACCTTCAGTTTTCTCATTGTGCTTATTATTTCATGCGACATTTACAATAAATTAACAGCCACGAATAACGAAATATGCGCTCAATTTGATGATAAAGTGAATAGACAGTAATTTAAACGATTCATTAAAAATACTTGTACAACACGACTATTTGGCAGACGAACTCGAATTGCTTCTCTTATTCTTGGGAAAATCGGAATCTTATAACGCGTTTTCGCGCCGAAATAATTTTACTATACTTATTAACCCTAGTCGCTTGTACCTTGGTGGCTTTGAACAACTAAACTGAAGAATCGTGTCACTCGTATTCATATTGAAAGAACAAAATAACATCGAACATTTGATGTGTCCATTCTCCGTTTCAATTAACCAACATAATCAATATATATTATCAAAGAAAGTGCCGCTAAATCACAGGAATTATTCCTTCTACCTCCCATCCATGAAGAAGGTACCCGTTTTTTCCTGAAGGGCGTGCTTTTGAAGATATAAGGGCTCGAGGTTTAGGCCTCTAGAAATCTCTAGAACAGTCCAGAACATTCGAGAGCATTCTACAACATTCCAGAACACTCTGAAATGTTTTGGAATGTTCGGGAACATCCCAGATCAGTGTTGAACATTCCAGAACACTATCAAATGTTGTGGAATATTCTGCAACATTGTGGAATATTCGAAGCCTTTTTTGTAGGGGTGGAGCTACCTATTGGTAGAGGTATATAAAGCAACATCCGTTGTGTGTTCAAGTCCTCTGCAGAAGGCCGAAGAAAAGGTTTCTTTTCCGTCCTTCCAGAATCCTCCAAGTACTTCAGGATCCTTCTGACGAAGTCCTCGACCACCTAGAGGACATACCACTCCGAATCCGCTGGCCGAAAAAGTGCGCGTAGTGCCGAAAGTGCGTGTAACGTCGATAGTGCGAGAAGTGTTGACAGTGAGCGAAAAATCAATCTGTCTCCAAAAAACCGAGTGCGGTTCGGTTAGTGCGAGAAACGTCAGCAAATGTATCTCTGATCAAACCATTTTTTATAAATTTATATATAATAAAGCTAAGATTATTCAGTACATTGCGTGGGTAAAAGTTTTCTGTGGACCTTGGACCGAATTGCACTTAATTAGCAAAAAAGTCGGCGGCAGCCGCATTCCCCCCAAAGTATTTTTTTTCATTATAACTGTAAATGTCAGAAGATTAATTAAGTAAAGCCAGGGTTGAAGAAGGTTGAAAAACCTTATAACTTCCTAAAATAAATTATTCAGCTAGAAAACAAGAATGTATCCCCCCCAGAAAGATTGATAAACGTATTTTGATTGATTGATTGATCAGTCACGAAACACGCAGTACTTATACCACTGCTCTCTACTGAACTGCAATTTTAAGGAAAAATAATGCAATTTCCAATCAAATTAGCCTATAGTTTTACAATTAACAGAGGATTACAAGGAAAACAGTGAGGCATCAACCTCCAAAACTCCTGCTTCTCTACAAGCTTGCTCTCGAGTAGGAAATTCGAAAAGTTTGTACATACATACCCCAGGTAAACAATTAAAAATGTTCTTTATGAACAAGTATATATTTACAATAAATTTTGAATCTTATATTTTAAAGTTTATACTTTCATTCCAATCTCCACACAATCTCATATCAAATCCCTGAGCGGAGCTGGGTACCACAGCTAGTATCACATAAAATAGTGGTACACAAATTGAAAATTACCATGAGTGTTTATAATTGCAATGAAGTACTCTATTTTACGATGCAACTGTTCAGATCCACGTCAATTACGAAACGGACTAGATTTATTGCCGGCGAAAAAAAAAAATCTCAAAGACACTTAATAACGCCGTAAAACAATCAAAATAAATTATTTAACGCTAGAGTTATCTAGTAGCCGGTATATATGATGGGACTAATAAAATACAGGCGTTTTTCTCCGAGTAAATTCTATTTAATAGTCACGGTAAAAGTATGTTATTATAAGAGTCTTACCGATAGGAATGTGGAAAAAACAAACGCTACTCCTTCATTGAAATGGGTAATTACGACCTGAAGACGCCGACTGATATAAAAAAGAAAACAGTTGTTCGCTTTCCAGCAATTTTTTATATTGTATTTGATTGGACTTTCCGATTGTTTGATTGCCATCTTATTATACTTTCGACGAAAACTGACGCCAACGTTTTTGGTTAATTAATTTAGACACCCGTTAGTATAGGTAACTATACTTTGTTGAATTCTCTCCGTGATTATTTAATGACTTTATAGTTGATCCTAGAAAGGCGAAAAATATATATTCAAGAAGTTATTGAGCAAAATTATTCGAAAGTACTTACTTATCTTGTATTCAAGCAACACTATTATGAATTTTACAATAATATTTGAATAACTTTACCATAGTTGTTAATCGATTATCAAAATTAATACTTGCATTTGGAAAAATAGGTTTTTGCACGTTGTGCGAGTCAAAATAAGTGTTATAACTATAACCTTTCTTATACCTGTGTTATTTTATTAATAAAGAATTGAGTGTGAAAGATATTCAGTAGAAGTTGAAGATAGTGATGAAGAAATCAAGTCAGTATCAGTGTTTGTGAATTTTATTAGGATATTCTATATAAATGAGTGGAAAATTATTAATTATGATTTTTACAAATAATCTACCATATATTTGTGTAATGATAATCGAGGATCTGAACCATTCATTAGAGTAAACAATTTTTTTAAAATTTTTAATCTTTGTTCATGAAAATAAAGTAGAGATTTCAATATAACTTTGAAAAAAATCTCATTAATTGCAAATATACATGAAGATACAATGAAAATAGTGATTTCATCAACAATTTATTAATAACAAAAAATTTTGTTTTGATATTGGATAAATACCACCTAAACCTTTAAAGTAATCAAATATTAGTCACAATTGATTGAAAGACTGCAAGAATGATAATATCACAGAGAAATTTTGAAAGACCAATAATATACAAGATGGTATAAAAAGAACATAATGAAAGTGCACATCCTGTCTGTTTGCAGAGTCCATGCTCCATCAGGGTATATAGAAAGACATAATAGGTCGCTCCGAATTCTCTACTTCCATCTGAGAGAAGTTTATGGTATATACAAAGAACCAGTGCTATCATATGTTCCACTAGAAAAGCGATTGTTGAGAAAGATAGAGCGCGTATATACTGGACCTATGCTTTTCCAACAACTCGGTAGATCCACGCAATAAAGCCAGATATAGTCCTACTGGACAAAGAGCTCAGAGAATTTTTTGTTGTCGAGTTTCCGTCCCCTGCCGAAAATAATGTGGTGATGAAAAAAGAAGAGAAAAGGGAAAAATACAGAGATTTTATGTTCGAGCTGAGGACACTATACCCTGGGTATAAAGTTAGGATAGTCGTACTAATCATAGGTTGTCTAGGCGGAATGAGAGCTAACTATGTGACAGAATAAAAAATTATTCCGGCATGCAGATCTCTGGCCTATGTATTGACGCGCAGAATGCAGAAAGCAGTGCTGCTCGGGTCACTTCGAGCCATCAGGTCCCATGAACTATAGAGGCCGCTTCCAGCTCATCTCTTTTATTAAGGGAAGCTGTAAGGGCAGGATGAAGAACTCCTCCAAGGAATGTGTGAGGGGTTTTTTGGTGAGTAACCAGCAACATCCGGAGACTCACAGATCCCTGAAAATGCGTGCGGGATACTCTAAGGGTAGTCTATAAAAGATTTTTCCTCTCACACGGACGTAAAAAAATAATAATAATAATTATTATTATTATTGCTGTAGGGGCAGGATGAAGAACTACTCCAAGAAATGTGTGAGAGGTTTTTTTTAGTGAGTAACCAGCAATATCCGGAGTCTCACACACCCCTGAGAATGCTCGCGGGATACTCTCAGGGTAGTCTATGAAAGATTTTTCCTGTCACACGGGCATAAAAAAATAATAATAATATAATAATAACTATTTATTTTTTTAAGACAGCCATAAAACTGTATCAAGACGATTCAAAAATATGAAATATATAGATCAAAAATAAACTATGACACATTATTAAAGAGTACGGTTGGCAACTCATTATTGAAATAGTCATAAGTACGTTTTGGTATTTTTAGCAGACAAGGCGTGTTATTAATTCATTGATAACAAAGATTTTTCCCTGACCCTAACCCATATACGTAACAATTTTCGACCTCTCTTGATTGTGTTCGGATGACAAATCTGAGGCTTGGCCATTTCATACTCGCATGCCAGTCTCACTAACCGTAGTTTGTGGGTGGAAACTATGTTCTGACAGTAGTTACTTTCCAGACCGGCCAAGTATTCGTTTGTAACTCGCAATGGGACAACTTTAAACGTTATTCAAGCGATCCGCGTGGGTTCGTATTTGACAACATCGTTGGTATTCTTCTAAGCCAGCGGTTCTCAACCTGTGGGACGTGCTCCCCTAGGGGGACGTGAGCACAATAAAGGGGGGCGCGAACATATTCGAGAGGAAATTATATTTAAAAAATTTGATTGAATGATTGTGAGGAAAGCACACCTAAACCATATAGAACAAATTATATTTCGTCATAATATTCAATAATTTACTTATTGAATTGAAACAACCTACTAAATCAAAACCTTCTTACTAAATTTAAAACAAATTTGATAAATTTTAGTGACTTCCTTCGGCCTGTCTTGCGGAGCAAAGTTCTTCGAAGGAAGGCAATATTAGAATAAGACACTTTCAGTTTTTAAGGTTCCATACCCAAAGGGTAAAAACGAAACCCTATTACTAAGACTTCGCTGTAAGAGGCCTCGGTAGACCAGCGGTAAGGTGAACTGCCTTATACCGTTTGTAAACCGAGGATTGTGGGTTCGAGTCCCACCTTGCTCTTGGGTGTTGTGCATGTCCGGAATTTAGTGGTTATATAAGATGAAATATTGTTGGGTAATGTACATAGTTTACAAGCCCATTGGCCGTTCGGAACCGGCGTTAAACTGTAGGTCCTTCGAGTTAAAAAAAAAAAAAAGACTTCGCTGTCTGTCCGTCCGTCTGTCCGTTACCAGGCTGTATCTCAGGAACCGCGACAGCTAGACAGTTGAAATTTTCTCAAAAATTAAGACCAAAAGTTGTAACGACACTTTTTGCGCGCACGCCGTGCGAGTGTTTCTCTGTCTGTCTGTCTCTCTCTTTCTCTCTCTCTCTGATAGAAAGCAAGCCAGTTATTTTAGTTTCGTCTTTCTATTTCGCATTGAACAGTGTGGTGTCGCGACGATTATTTTTGCTGAGTGTATACAGGTTTTTTGTACATAATAAATAAAAAAAAAATAATAACAATAATGAATCCTGACAGTATTTCTGCACAAGTTCCGGATATTGCTGATGGAGTTAGGTAAGTAGAGATTTTATACAGACAATAGTAATACATAATACAGACATTTAAATAAAATAGAATCCCAAACATATGTTTCCTGCTTCAGTTACCACAAGCCAATTATTACTGAAATTGAGCTTACTGATTAAGTTTATATCACATTATATTTGTTAATAATAAAAAATATTATTATAACTTAAAAAAAATAAAATTTTATTACAATTCCTTCACTAATTATTTTTTCTATATTTAGCTGAGATCTACATTTTGTCTTCAGAAAAGTCACCGTAGAAAATCAAGTTTTACAAAGTTAAGATGTTAAAAATGGCATGAGATCTACATTTTGTCTTCAGAGGAGCCACCGCAGAAAATCCTGTTTCAGAAAGGTAAGATGTTAAAAATGGCAATACAATGCGAAATTTCCTTGTTTATAGTGCAGAAAACTGATCATCTACGCCTGCTCCAAATACAAAGAGTGATTTATTACTAAATTGTCTTTTCATTTCGCCACTTCTCGTGAAGTCTATGAAGGTTTCTTGGGTGATTGAGAGCCCTTCGGGACTTTTATGAAATGGATCCCTAACCCAGCCGTAACATGTAATTTGTAAGGTTCAGAATTAAGGTTGTAGTGTAGGTTCAGAGCCGGAAAGCTCAAAATATATTAAATACATGGGGGGCCCTTATTGTTTGCGGGAGGCCTTATGGAAATTATGATTGTTAACTGGGCCTCGACACCAGAAAGGTTGAGAAACGCTGTTCTAAGCAAACAACACGAATCTAGTTACTCCACATGCGTTAGGTTGGTATTGAGATATATCTTGCTTATTTTCTTCGAAGGATTGATCGAAGGAGATTCGGTTTTGATGTTTTACATTCACGTTAAGCGTTAGAATAAAAAACTACTTCGTGTGAGGTCTTGGAGATTAACGATTGGTCACAAATCCTACAAACAAACTGCTCGGTAATATTCTTAAGAAGCAAATTTGAATTTCAGTTCAAATAGAAGTCAGTGTAATTATTTACAAGATTATGAAGTATGACTAATTGATAATCTTCTCAAGCTTTGGAAATTCGTGAAAAATTAAACTCTTTATTGATGATTTACATATGTATAAAGATATTAAGTTACATATCATGAGGACTTTCGCTGAAAATTTTCTCGGTGCTAAGTTTCAAAATGCAAAATATTTTCAATACTTAAGTGTTCTTATAACTCCATTGTTTACAGTTCATTTCCAAAAAGTGGAAATTTTTTTTATGGTGCTGAAGTTGTCAATACATTGAATTTAATCATGAAGGAATAATTGAAATAAATGGAAAATTTTTCTAAGAAGCGAATTGAGAAATATGGAGAATTAATAAACGAATAATGATTGCGGTATGGTTGAAAGACCCCCACAACTAAACAAATAATTGATTTTATTTAATGCTAAATTTTTTAACAGCTTGTATTTTCTCGAAAAATCTACAACATGTACGTATTGTCGGTTTGTCTCTTCTGCGCATGTGAGTAATTCATAGATATATGAAATAACAGCATCTGAATTTTGTTAAACAGTTTTTAACACTTTTAGTACACTAGAAAGTTTACATCATAAAAATCATAGTTACTCTGTTGTAGTTAAATTGAAAAACAGAACAGATTTCTCTTGTTACTTAGCATATATACATATACACAGAGTGTCCCATGAATATGGGAGTCTATCCGTAATTTAAAAACTACAATATATATATATATATATATAAATAAAAAAAAAAATATATATATATATATATATATATATATATATATATATATATATATATATATATATATATATATATATATATATATATATATATATATATATATATATATATATATATATATATATATATATATATATATATATATATATATATATATATATATATATATATATATATATATATATATATATATATATATATATATATATATATATATATATATATATATATATATATATATATATATATATATATATATATATATATATAATATATATATAATATATATATATATATATATATATATATATATATATATATATATATATATATATATATATATATATATATATATATATATATATATATATATATATAAAAATATGTGTACTACAATTTCTCAGAAATTTTGATATTTTTTCCACCCAAACTCACCTGAATATGAGGATGTTGTTGTATAGAATATCAAACGGTTATATAAAGAAACTTTTGAATAATAAAGTCAAAATATTTCAGAAAATGAAAGCAATTGATTATATTTCACAAAAGTCTATATCACTGTTTTAAAAATCATCAATGAAATTCAAAATTTAGCAGAAGAATGTCGACTCCCTTTCAAGTAGAGCAGCCGACTCAATTGACACGCAACTTTCTTTATTAAATTTCCAGAAACCGTCAAAACCGAGATAGACGAATGTGGGTCAACAGCAAGCCGACGAAGACAGAAAAACGATGACGTCGGTGATCGATATAACAACGATAACGTCACCTGTCGCGAGGGTGTGATCCGTGACGTAGCACCCTGATATTTCATTCGACGAGACAATGCTTCTATTTTTAAGACTTCTCTGACGTCATGGCTCTGTTCACAAGGGCTACCATTGGTGTAACCATAGAGAAGATGACGTTAGAAGGTCAAATGACAACAGTTTTTTATGTTCTGATTTTTATCTTGAGTAAAATACCTCATTTTCGATTATTAGCAGGTTTTCTTGTTTACACGACAGAAGGATCAATTTTGTAGCCATAGGGTTGAAAGTTTGTATCAAGGCAGTTTTGTTTGATATCTTGAATAAAATTGGGTTTGATTTGAATGGATTGGGGGGTTGACGACTCCCCGAGGGAGGAAATAAATCTTGTTTAGGTACACGATAAAGGTCGCATTTTTGGAGTAATAGTGTTGAAAGTTTGTAAGTAGGTATTTTCGAACGATATAGTATGATATTTTGGATGTGATTGGTCTTGGTTCAAATTGATTGGGGGGTTGACCCCCTAGGGGAAGAAATGAATATTGTTAACATGATACAAGGGCGTAATTTTACAGTAATAGGATTGAAAGTTTGTGAGTAGGTAGTTTCATATGATATATTGGATGGAATTGGTTTGGGCACGAATTGCTTTCCTCCCCCAGGGGAGAAAACATATCTTGTTTACACGATAAAAGACTCAATTTTGGGACTATAGGGTTGAAACTTTGTAGGTAGGTAGTTTCGAATGATATCTTGGATGGCATTCATTTCGATATAAGTTGTTGGAAAAAAGGGTGATGGAAACATGAGCCAAAAGAATTTAATTTAAAAAATCCGTTTCAATGTCTATTCAGCAACCTAGCATTTTTAGTCACTGTGGTGGCCACGGACTATCGACATCGCAAAAAGAGGAACATTCAAAATTATAAATTGCAACAGGTGTTAGTGTATTATTAATAGTTTCTATATATATATATATATATATATATATATATATATATATATATATATATATATATATATATATATATATATATATATATATATATATATATATATATATATATATATATTCGTATTATTGCACCACATGTAGCATACTACGAAAACGAGGTGAACTATGGAGCTATGTTAAGGAATACAATTGTTTAGCCCTTTTCTGATGCTGCGTGTGGGTGCAACACAACAACTAAATTATTAAATAAAGTTTCTGTATAGCTATTGAAACCATTTGTTCAAGAAAAATTCCTTTTATACATGTTGCCTTTAAACATTTTGACCTCCGCCCGTAGCACCGCCACTGGTTGCCATAAAAACATATCATGTATGTCCAAAAATGGACATTTCGAAATAAAAATTGCTCTGTCCGAGGTTATTTTCGCAAGTCATCGGTATCGCTTTTAGTAAATTTATTCCTCACCCATTATTCGTACTGTATACAATTATGTGTATGGACCAACATTAACGTAATATTCCAGAGATTTTCTGTAAGATGTATATATTAGAAAGTTGAGATATAAATCGTTTAAGAAAATATTTCATATTTTTTGACAGCATAATATACGACTTCAATTGAACAAAAGGAAATGAGGTGCTAGGCATGTACGACTTAATTTATTGGCACTTGGGTTGTTTTGTAGGCTCACTGCAGGAGAAAATTACAAATCACTGTAACGCCACAAATGTTGGCAAACTTGCCAGTTAATAATACTGAGAATTTATCGATACTTGAACAAATCACCAGGTTTGATGATTCGTCTCATTGAAAATCTGATAGTATTTGCACGTGTTACAACTATAGGCCAAGCTACAGAGAAAACCAGCTCCGCCATTGTTTGTCAAATAGTTCCACATGATATAGTGATATGTTTTTCACTCGACTTTATTATTTATATCTTTGTTATTAACAATTTTATGCAAAAAATCGTTATTTTTAGTTTTTGCTTATAAAATTGAAACTATCATAGTAATCGTGATGGTGTCAATAGACGAATTGTAGAAAATGAAAACAAGAAAAAAATGAGAGGTGGAATGACTCGATCAGACCCTTAGTCTATGGGAAAATCGAAAAAACCGGCCAAAATGCAGTTTTTTCAAAAATTCATTACTCGGTTATTTTTTGAGTTGAAGCGTAGATCTTTCGGTTAGTATCATTTATCAATATGAACTTTATTTGTGCGTAGAACAGGAACCGATGCATGGTTTTTGATCAGTGGCCATTTGAATATTTTACTATACAATTTTCCAGCAGACCTGAATGCGAAAGGTATGTTCCGATTTCAATTTTACATGTTACATGAAAACTCTGAGAAATATGTTAAAAATGAAGCTGAACATGACGAAAAACGGCCGAGAAATAACCGTCATGTTCAAAATGCCGACGCTTTCCAATGTCATGCTTATCCTTGCCTGCTGCTCTACCCCCACTCTTCAACTACTCTCACGCGCTCGGCCCTTTTTCGTCATGTTCAGCTTCATTTTTAACATATTTCTCAGCGTTTTCATGTAAAACCAAGATGAACGTTTTGAACTATGAGAATTCTACTTTCAAAATCTTTTTTGTAAATTGAAATCAGACCATACCTGTCGCATTCAGGTCTGCTGGAAAATTGCACAAATATTCAAATGGCCACAGATCGAAAACTATGCCTCGGACAGTTTCTGCTCTCCGCAAAAATAAAGTTTATATTGCTAAATAATACTAACCGGAGGATCTAAGCTTCAACTCAAAAAATAACCGAGTAATGAACTTTTGAAAAAACTGCATTTTGGCCGGTTTTTTTCAATTTTCCCATAGACTAAGGGTCTGATCGAGTCATCCGACCTCTCATTTTTTTCGTCTTTTCATTTTCTACAATAAGTCTATTGACACCATCACGATTACTCTGATAGTTCCAATTTTATAAGCAAAAAACGATTTTTTGCATAAAATTGTTAATAACAAAGATATAAATAATAAAGTCGAGTGAAAAACTCGAGCTGGGGGAGCTTAATTTCTTCTAACACTTTTTGCACAAAATGCTCATTATAAATCTCTGTAGCTTGGCCTACTAATATTCGTCTACTGCAACTGCCAAAACATCTGTCACATGGTAGACTATGATAAAGCACGCGGCTGTCTCGTTAGTGAAAGTAAACTCGAGAAAAAACCCTTCTCATCATTCACATGATGGGTAATGTTATTGGCACTCCTAGTGGAAAATATGTAGATACCTACTAATCATATCAATAAGTGATGCAACTGTCCTTTTGCCTTCACTGGATTGAACAGAATCTAATACATTCAGTGACTAGAATTATATCGCGAAATCTTTCTGAAAATTTTCTAGGAAATAATCTCATGAGTAAGGATATATATTCAAGGACGACAACTAAGATTAGACATACTTCTTCGAACTAGTAAATTTTAGTTACTCAGCTCAGTTGACTTGATAATTGGAAAATGTTAATTAATTTCGAAAATTTATCATAAAATTATACAAAAAAATTTCAAATCGAAGGTAATACAATTAAATCATTAGCCACCAATAACGATTACGGCGAAAGTCTTATCGATAAGCTCATTATGAAGAAACGACTAAGGAATCTGTTGCATTCAGTATACAAAATATTTCCCAATAAATTATGTGCCGAATTTGAGTACCAAAATTTGTATCAGCACTTTTCAACTTAAAATCTAGAACTTCTTGTAGACCATTTTTTAAAGAAAATGGAATAATGACCATGACAAATACTTATGTTTACAAAATTTCTTTATTAATTCACAAACATCAAAATGAACTTCCTACCCCAAATGACAGACATAAATATCCCACGCGAAAACAAGACATAATACCTCCAAACTATAAATATAGTCGCACTCGAAATGACCCTTTATATTCAGGTATTAAAGTATATAACCGGATTTGAAAAATCTAACAAACAAAAAAATTTATAAGAAAAATTAAACAACTTCTATATCATTAACAAAACTAAATTTGAATTTACTACGTTTATTATCACAAAATATTTTGAAAAATATAACACTGCGATTGCAATTTCGGTCACTGGACCATCATCGGGCAGATTGAGTTAAGAACTGAGTACAGAATAATTATAGATTTGCGCTTACGGGTGGGAAAGGATTATTGCAGGTAACTAAATAGACAAGAGGAACATATTTCAAGAAGGGCTAATCGAGTGAATTTCACAAATTGGTACAATACAATGTTCTTAGAAAAGTCATTATTGTTTAAATACACTAAATATAGGAGAATATATCAAGTCAATCTGGTCGTTCAGCAAGATATCTTTTGCATTATTATTGAGTTTAAAAATTTCTAATGATTCTAAGTAATAATTTTTAAACTCAATAATAATGCAAAAGATATCTTGCTGAACGACCAGATTGACTTGATATATTCTCCTATATTTAGTGTATTTAAACAATAATGACTTTTCTAAGAACATTGTATTGTACCAATTTGTGAAATTCACTCGATTAGCCCTTCTTGAAATATGTTAATCTTGTCTATTTAGGTACCTGCAATAATCCTTTCCCATCCGTAAGCGCAAATCTATAATTATTCTGTACTCAGTTCTTAACTCAATCTGCCCGATGATGGTCTAGTGACCGAAATTGCAATCGCAGTGTTATATTTTTCAAAATATTTTGTGATAATAAACGTAGTAAATTCAAATTTAGTTTTGTTAATCATGTTAAATTATCACGTAGTAACGACGGATTCTATCAACTACTTCAATATCAGTATGTTTTTTATGATATCTCAGAATTCTTTCTGACGAATTTTAACTAAAACTCTTTTTTTCTCTTTTTTTTGTTATTTCCAACGCTTAGGCTAAAGACATTGTGTATTTTATTGAATTTTTATATGCTTTGTTCTGTATATTGTGATTTTGTGGAATAAATATCTCTCTCTCTCAGATTATCGAAAAATAACGTAAAAAAGATCTGTACAAAATAAAAGAATCTTGAAGTCATTCTTGGTCAATAATAAGGAAAATACTAATATCGGAGAAAACAGTGGTTTTTACAAAATATTTTACGACGAATCTCTTGTTTTCTATATTCGGCAAACAGGAAGAAATATAAACATTCGTGTTGATAAACACAAAAAGTAAATTTTACAAAACAAAAACACTACTGGCTTCTCCAAACATTGTATCTAATTCAATCATTTCGTGGATTTCAACAAAACTCAATTGTTGCATTCAGGTAATAAATTAAAGCGTCTTGACGTCCTCGAAATTATTGAAATGAGTTCCACCCTTAACAATAAATCACCCCCTGTGAACGAACAAATTGATTTTCAGGTATTACCTTTGCTATTGTCTGTCTTATAAAATTAGATTGTAATTGTCTCCTGTAGTTAGTCTTGATAATGAGTTCACAACTCGAAACATATTTACTGTGTTTCATGTTAAATGCAGTAATTATTTTAATATAGAGAAACCATAAGCCAGTTGTTGTTTTATTCTAATGTTTAAACTTTATTAAATATATATTCATTAATCGATATGTTTTGTGTCCCGTTCCAGAGTAGTAACTAAGCATATGTTTCTGGACACCCTGTATTATTGAATTTGAAAATGAAGTTCTGGTATAAATAACTGAATACAAATAAAATACAAATAAAATTACCCTAGAAATGTCCGAACCAAAGTCGAAAGATGAAAATTAATCTCTTGACAAATTTATTTCATTTAGTAAGATTTGTGTCTTCCATAATTTCTAACAAAAAGCACCTCAATTAACTGAAAATTTAATGCCAAAAAGTTTCGGTTTGATGTCGGATATTTATCGGTGTTGTAAGCAGTTGCACCTGTGCCAGTGACTTGTGATCGAGCGGAAATCTTCAGATTTATGTTATGTTATCTATACGTTCGAGTGGTCGAATAGCGGAAATTATGCAAGATATTTCATTCGTTTGTCTGGACGAGATAGGCGAGAAAAAGAAATTTGCTTCAATTTCTTGCAATTCTTAGAAATCGATGTGATAGTTATTGGAAATTGTAAACAAATTAAGATGTATGGAACCACTGACAAATCTCAAACAGTTCTCAAACGAGGGACTCATTGGTTACTGGAAAATTCATGGTTTTCAGTAACTACTTTGTACGGATTACTTGCTCGTTTTAAAAGTATAATTCATGAGAGCATTTTCACTCTTCGGGAAGAGAAAATTATCCAATCAAAAAGGAGAAATGCGCTCCATGAAATATTGTGACCCATGGATTCGTTGGTCAATTTTAAACCGTTCTAAATTGGCGGTATCATTTATGATAGAAAATTATGTTCTCGAAATACTAAGAACTAATTACTGTACCGTTTGATTCGTACAAGAAAAAAATTAAATTTTTTGGAGAGAAATTTTCTTGAAAAATTTCTTCAAATGCAAACTATCAAACTGAAACTAGCTATTTTGAAAAAAAAAATAGTTTCCATAAAACTTTAAATTCACTTCGACCTCTCTGAGTGGCAGAAAGACAAAAATTTTATAAAATCTTGCTTTTTTCCAAAAAATATGAGAAGAGTTAATCATTGTTTGCTTATACTCCTTGGAATGATGATGAACAAATTTGAAAGGAAAACAATTTCATGAAAACCAATCGCCAATTTTGAACAGTGTACATCAGGAAGCGACTTTCCTGGTAAAAAAAGTTCGTCTTATGAGGCAGGAGTCAAAAAAACTCATACGTACTGAAGAAGGATTTATAAAAGTCATATATACATTTTCATGATAATTGTAGATAATATGAATTTATTCAAAATTTTTCGAAATTATTTTGAATCTGAAAGATTCAACAAGGGTACCCAAATCTTCTTTTCCTTTCGAGAAATATCCCAAGAAATATTAGAGTTTATGAGGATCTATATAAAAGCGGTTTTCTTATAGGGAAAACATAATAAGCGATACGCCCCCTACCGGTGTCGAATATTACTAGAGCATGGGAGATAGATTGCATTATTTACATCTGTTTACGTGTATTTTATATGAGAAGTTGTTGAGTTTTAATTATATTTTGGATCGTTTACAAACGTTCAGAAGAGATGAATCACTATTGTTGTGTATTCTATTGTTCATATTGGGCAAAAAAAACCGAATATAGCTTACATACCTTTCCGAAAGCTGGACAATTCAAAGTTGCATTCCAAACAAAATTGGGAAACAAGGAAATGATGGATAGAAGAAAGGTGTGGATTCATAACTTGAAGATTGAAAAAAAATGTCTGAACATAAGAGAGTTGTTCTTTACAGTTTACTGAGAATGATTATTTTCCCTGCAGTAAGTTTGTGGATTTTTCCATATAGAATTATACCAACTAATGATGTGCAATTTTCAGCTAACCGAAAACGGAGAGTTTTTGAAGTCCAATGCTATTCCAACGAAAAATGTTCCACTTTTATAGGAATCTGAACCTGGGTCATCATCCAGAGATTCTAGATTATTCTATTTTCTTTCATGTAACAACCAGAGATACTATTAAAATAATAATAACAAATGATGTTTATTTGCACAACCAAAATAACTGTTTATCATAACATCAAGAATATGAAATAAATCTGGACTCTATAGCTAGGTAAAAACTAAAATATTCAATTATATAATCAGGAAAACAGAGATTCTATCAAAAAAACCAGACTCTCAGAAGTCCACCGTACTTTTAGGATAGCTGTTATACGTCTGGAAAATTCAAAAAATATAATAACTTATTACGTTCAAACCATTCAAGCAGAGTATTCATATTAATTCTTCTTTTATTTCATGTTGTTTCTTTCAGTTTAGCTGGTAAGTACTTAGTTTTGTCCATTATACTCAAAAATTCTTCAGTTCGTAATGAAAGTAGACATGTCAGAGATGTTTTCTTGAAACTTTTGAAGGTTTTTTTATTTTTTAAATAAATAGGTGTTCTATCATACAGCCTCTTCATGAGGTGTACATAGTTCCTTCAACCAATTAATTTATTCGTCCTCTACTTTATTTTATTATTGATTTTCATGTTCAATGATAAAAACTCAGTGTAAATTTCAACTTGATGTAGGTAGGTTATCTACTGGTGAACAGAGATAAAATTGTCCTCAATCCAAACACAATATATCACAGGAAAATACAAAGTCCAAAAAAAATACAAATTACGACGATAAACGTTCGAAAACTCAAAACGAAATGAACGTAAATACCATTACAACCAATGTAAACAAACAGCTAATCTCCCATGCTCTAGTACCGATATTAGCCGTTCCGGCGCTACGATTTTAAATTCATTTTGAAGAATATTGATAAGCGTTTTGTGAGAAACTAAGCGGTTTTGAACAGTTTACGAATTTTAATTCCAATGCCATACAAAAACAAATATTTCACATTTTCAAAGACGAAAAAGCAGGTTTTCGAAGAAATTACAAAATATTTACTGTTGTGTTGAGGTTTCATTGATTTTAGCTCTGATTCAACTATTCACTGAAAGTTGTTCTATATGTGACTTTATTTGGTGTAAAAATTGAAAAAAATAATATATGCAGACTGGAAATGTAAACGCAGGAAATATAAATAACAACAACGACGTTTTTGTTGAAACATTTGTGACTGCATAAATTTATACATTCGATGCAAGTCATCATGGATGCATTTCGTTAACTTATTTTTAGGGAAAAAATAGAATAATTGAATATTCTTACAGGAAATGAAACAACCAAACTTATTCACTTAATTGCCTTTAAAAAAAATCGAAATTATTGGTATATTCGAAGAATCTTTTTTTAAAACACTAATTCAAATTTTGATTTCTGATCATATCTACTAAAAGCCAGTTAATTATCATGTCCAGTATTTTAGTATGTCAGGATCGAAATTTTGGCATACTGGCAGCAATAGAACTCGGTCCTCGGTTTTTAGGCCATGCCAGTTCAAGGTTGCGAGTACTTTTACCTATATGCGAAAACATCATGGTTTCTCAAAAGAAAGCCGGTTCTGGTTACTCGTTTGTCGAAGTACCCAATCATTAATTTTCAGTTTTATGGAGTTGGTAGCAATGATTAAAAGTCATAAAACGAACGTCAGAAGTGTCAGATGAAAGACTTACCTCGATTAATTATGTTATGGGTGGTGTTATATGGTAAGCTGTTTCAATTTATGGGTCGAAGAGAAAGATGGTGGCAGTAAAATAAAAGATTTTTCTAATCTTTCACGCGGTTCATCCTGAGAACCAAGTTTTATATATATTATATTTATATATATATATATATATATATATATATATATATATATATATATAATCTCTTGATAATTATTAGCAATAACAGGCTTGTTGAATCTTAAAAAACTTGATTTTATTGAAAAGTTGACGTTTCGCCACGACATTCGTGGCTTTATCAAAACTTTTGAGAAAAAATTGAAATTTCTTTGACATTTATTGATTTGAAAAATTTCTTTAGAAACAGACTACTGTTTCACTAAAAATTTTTTCGGCTGTGGCCGTTCTTTGCTATTTTTTACGTGCTATTCAGTCCAATATTAACATTCAAATTTGTTATTATTAGATGGTAAGGGAAACCACAAAAACATGGCAACAAAAAAATTTCATTTCTCCACAAAAATCAAAAGAATTAATTCGACACAACAGCCTTCCACCTAAATTTTATGGTCTTCCTAAAATACATAAAGAAAACATACCATTAAGACCTATCGTCTCTTATATTCAATCACCTCTATATAATCTCTCTAAATTTCTTTCTTCAATATTGAAAAATATAGTAAATCAAAATCCTTATTATATCAAAAATTCTCTCGATCTAGTAGACCATCTTAAATCTTTGAAAATACCTAACAATTACAAATTTTTCTCATTAGATGTTGTTTCTCTTTATACCAATATTCCAAATTCTTTGGTTCCAATAATAATTAATGACAAATGGGATATTATCAAAATTATACAAATATTCTAAAACCGATTTTATAGAAGCAATTCAATTTGCTCTTGGTTACAAACTATTTTTCATATGGAAAATAACTTTTAACCAACAAATTGATGGTTGTTGTAGCAATGGGAAGTTCCTATTTCCAGTGTTATAGCTCAATTAGTTTTAGAATATTTAGAAGAAAATGTATTAAATAATTTGAATGAACAAATTTAACTTTCAAAAGGTATGTTGATGATTGCCTTATAATAACATCAGAAGATTTTATTGATGATATTCTCAAAAAAATTCAACGACTTTAATAGAAAATTACAACTTACTCTAGAAAAAGAAACGAACAATACATTAAATTTTCTTGATATTACTCTCATGCACCAAAAACAATGAAATTATCACAAAATGGCATAGGAAAGAAATTTTTTCACAAAGAACATTGAAACTACAACAGTACACATCATTTGTCACAAAAAAGAGTTTAATTAATCGGATATATAGACAAAGCACTTAAACTTACTTCACCTACACACAGACATGAAACATTACAAGATGTCCATAAATTACTCATCAAAAACGATTATCCAATAAAACTTATACAGAAAATCACTAAAAATTGAATTCATAAACTGTACAACACATTAGAAACATCAAAAAAAAGAAATATAAACAAAAAATATATTCCTCTTCCATATATTCCTCATTTAAGTAATAAAATTTCACAAATTTTAAATCCACACGATATTAAAGTAGCCCATACCGCACAAAATCAAATTAAACAAATATATTCTCTAAATTAAAAAGTAAACACCTCTTCTGCAAAAATCTCATGTTGTTTTATAGTATTACCCTGTAAATAATTGTAATAAATCATATATAGGACAAACTTTTCAAAATTTAGAAGAAAGATTAAAAGCACACAAATATACCAGAACACAAACCACAGCACTAATAAAACATAAAAACAATGAGAATCATACTTTCAACTTAATAGCACAAAAATTTTAGAAATAGAAAAAAGATCAAAAACGCAGAGAAATTTTAGAAATGTTACATATTCAAAAAATTTAAATGAAGTCGTAAATGATAGAACAGATATCAAACATTTTAAGTTCAATATACGCAGATTTAATTCAACAAACCAAATTCTAACCACAACAACTCATCTTCTTAGACAAATCTAAACATCTAGAATTTTCAATTTTTCTAGAAAGAAGATATAGTTTAGAACATGTGTATCTCCAAAATCACAAGTAATGTCTTTTTAAAGACAACAATCAAATATTTTAAACCTATTTTGTACATTACGTGGGTGAAGGTTTTCTGTGGTTCCCTTCCCATCTAATATCAACGGACCTGTCTGTTGATATTCGACTGAATAGCACGTAATTAATAACTGAAGACGGCCACAGCCGCAATGAGAAATTTTTGAAAAAAAGATAAATAGTACCCTATTATTATTATTCTTTGGACTCTTCAAAAATCAAAATAATTTGGACCTATTTCGAACATTACGTGGGTAAAGGTTTCTGTGGTTTCCCTTACCATCTAATAATAACAAATTTGAATGTTAATATTGGACTGAATAGCACGTAGAAAAATAGCAAAGAACGGCCACAGCCGAAAAAATTTTTAGTGAAACAGTAGTCTGTTTCTATAGAAATTTTTCAAATCAATAAATGTCAAAGAAATTTCAATTTTTTCTCAAAAGTTTTGATAAAGCCACGAATGTCGTGGCGAAACGTCAACTTTTCAATAAATCAAGTTTTTTAAGATTCAACAAGCCTGTTATTGCTAATAATTATCAAGAGATTAAGAAATAGTTCACAGGCACAACAATTCGAATAAATATATATATATATATATATATATATATATATATATTATATAATATATATATTATATACATATATGTTCCAGGTGAAACTTTCTTGTCGAGTATTTCATGTAATATGAAGTTTGGAAATTTTTTGATAGTTCTTATAATATATAAAGAGAGAAGATAGTGAATTGAAAGTAATAGATAATTCAACAGTTCAGGCTTTTTTAGAACTACAAGTAGATGGTGTGACTCGTTTTGGAAAGCAAAAAAAATGCAATTATAATTTCTAAACTAATTAATATTTGGAAGCTGGAAAATGATATTGAGAAATATAAAACTAAAGTTAGTTAACAAATCAATCATAGAACAACTTTTGTCTAAGAGCCACATTTAGTCACTCAGGAAGTGAATAGCTGTATCATTTTTTATTACTGATAAGTACATATTCGCTGTGAGATCTAGAGAATTTGACTAATCAGAAAACATGCTTGTTTCGATTAATTCTGAAAATTTATCATTATTTACCAAATTCTAAAGAATTATCCTTTCTCAGTTGAAGACATCAAATGCATCAGATCTAAGTGGCAACAAAACAAGATGATATTTTAATTGTGTCTTTCATTTCATCTTTGATAATCTACCTTTTGAACAGTTATTGAAAAAAAAAACCAGTATGGTTGGGAGACTTAGATACACTCTGTTGTCATTGTCTTTCGAATTTTCTAATCTTTAGATACTCTTTTTAATGCTAAGCATATGATTTCACTATTTTCTCCGTATAATGTATGTAAATAGTGAACACCCGAATCACATGTACATTATTAGTATATATAGGATAACAAGTTATAGAATTTTATTAACTTACTTTTCTTAGTTTTAATAATTGCTGCAGTTTCTATTTGTCGAATCTTTATTGCAAAATTAAAACAATGAGATGATATAACTCACGTACGACTTGAAACCATAACAAATGAATAAATTGTTTCTATTCATATATTGACTTTATAGTTGTGCTCGCAAAATTTCATAAAAACCACTAAATTCAAAGAATTCTCAAGTTTCTGTTGTTTAGAATTCCGGGAAAGAAAATAACATGTTTTGTGTATGTGATTATTTTATATTTTCTGTAGAAAGTTCAAAATTTCCGCAACTCATCAACGACATAAATCACGTCCTATTTGTTCATTATCTTTGAAAGAGTGCCGACAACCAGCTGTTGCTCTATTTCGAGGAAGCCCCGTTTAATTCATCAACTTAGCCAACTCCTACCGCAAGTCGCGTAAAAGAACTTTTTTCTAAAAAAAAGTCACGATAAAAAAAGTAATCATTTAAGGAATTTCTATTTCAATTTTCAGTCATTGAATAATCAAGAATTTTCTACATCCCAATCATAAAAATTAAATACCTGCAAAGATGTAATAATTTATTATGAAATAGTTCAGGACTTAATAAATATAAAAATATTACAAACAGTACCAAATTTTAGTTAGTAAGTAAAAAGCGTTAGTGTAGAACTATTATGACCATTTTTCTCAATTATTCTGAATTAAACTCGAATAGAATTCTATGCTGATTTAATACGAAAATGGACACAATTGTGAATATTGACCAGTTACTCCAGAGCAAATGCAGATTTCCAAAAATTCCAGATCTCACTTTGAACATCAGAAGGTTGTGAAAGTTGATTGCAATTTCGAAATGGCAATAACAAATTGACAATAACTTCACAATATAAACTAACTATTTAATATTTCTTTCATTTTGATCCTTTACCTACAAAGAGGTGTTAAATGAAAATAGTAGTTGATTTCTTCAAGTAGAGACTCAAAAAATTAAAAAAAAAAAATTCAAAGAAATTATTTCAATATCAATTATTGCAATTAAATCTCACTTTAAACATCAGAAGGATGTAAAACTTGATTGGAATTTCGAAATGGCAATAACAAATTGACAATAACTTCACAGTATAAAGTAACTACTTAATCTTTTTTTCATTTTGATCCTTTACCTACAAAGAGGTGTTAGATCAAAATAATAGTTAATATCTTCAAGTAGAGACCCATACTACCTGTTTGCTCCTAGTAACTAATCAGTAACAGCAAAAAACAAAAAAAATACATACACTTATTGTTCGGCAACTGACAAGAATAAAGGGCTGAATTATTGTTGTTGTCAGTGATGTGTTGTGACTGAGCCAGTCTATACTGTCGATGGATATCGATATTTCTGACCGTCGGTGGACCTGAACGCATCTCGTTGTCGAAAGAACATGTCAACTTTCTCTCATCCTATCAAAGTACTAGAAGCCATCCAAAAACATGCACGCCCGATACTCAAAGTCTAAACACCCCGTTTCGAGGCAGTGAAACTAGTCCATTAAAATATATGTAATAAAGCACAGATGCTAAAGTTCCTTAATTAAGTCTATTTTATATGCAACTACTTCCATTCGATCCAATTCGAATAGGAAGAGGATGTCTCATTAGTGATTTTGGCAGTGTTTTGTGATACGCGCACTGTTCGAGTTTTCGGTATAAAAAACAAAGAAAACTCCTTTCAGTAATATCTTAACAGTCAATGAACACAAGAACGTGATACAGAATGACAACTGTCCTACTTGATGGAATACTAAAAAAGTTCGATGACATATACATGCAATTAGCGATTGAACACATCTATGGACATCTAGGATAACATCGAATACCTGATGAACTCTCTAGAAGCAGGTCCGTTGGAGATGGACTGCGAGAGCCTTCCTGCTTTTCTACAGGGGAATCCACTTCGAATATCCTGCAAAACTTCATACGTTCAAAAACTCGTGTACCTATCGGAGTAACACGGATTCATTCCAATTAAAGAGCGCGCAAAAGTCACTATTTTACGCACTTGTGGGACACAAAGTTTCCGCGAAAGTTCTTAAGGTATTTATCACAAAAAAGTTGAACTTAGGAATTGTCACTGGTAACTACGATTGATGCGTGTCGATGGTTTTCGAGCGCGATTCAACTGTTTCTTCGTCTTGATGATGACGGCCGATTGTCTTCTGTTACCGCGAGTGCTCGCGCTCGGTCCATCTGATCTTGGTAAGCGGTGCACGCGACTGCTTCTTGGAGCGATCGTCATATGTCTATATCCCTGCTACTCTCAATCCTCTTATTATAAAACCGTTCGTTCGCGCTTGTGTATGACGTCACTATGCGGTTGTGACATCACGGTTGGCCGGGTCGATCGTTCTCCCGCATGCACCGCTCGCCCGGAACGATTGCATCATAGTTGTGACGCGACCTGTCGTGACGTCACTTCCGGGCGTCGCAGGCGTCCCTGGCACCGGCGGCGGAGCGCTAATGAATCGATTGTATAGCGAGACAGGTGAGATAACGGGGTTGGGTGTAGAGTGGGGCAGTGACGAACTTGACTATGGGGATGGTGTCGTCATCGAGGTTGATGAATGCATCGCGTCGGGATGCGATTCTACGGATTCAATTTTGAAAAACTCTATCGTTATCGAGCTGCATTAAAAGAGCTGGTTTTCATAACGTATTCAGTTTAAAAAATATATTCATTAAATTATGATTTTTTTTTAATTAAAAAAAAAATGCGCCCTCTATTGTGTGAACAATATTTATTTCTTCCCCGGGGATCAACCACCCCAACCTATTCGTACCAAAACCAATCAAATCATACGAAACTACGTACTTAAAAACTTTCAAACCTATTTCTATGAAATTTCACCCTTTATCGTGTAAACAAGGGGGTCAACCCCCAACCAATTCGAACCAAAACCAGTCCCATCCGAGATATTATGCGAAACTACCCACCTACAATTTTTCAAGCCTATTGCTTTATAATTTCGACCTTTATCGTGTAAACAGGATTTATTTTCCCCCCAGGGGAGTCAACCCCCGAACCAATTCGGACCAAAAACAATCCTATCTAAGATATCATACGAAACTACCTATTTACAAACTTTCAACTCTATTGCTTCAAAATTGCTCCCGTTATAGTGTAAAAAACGCTTAAATACATAAGCACATACAAACGAACATATTATATATTATATATATATATATATATATATATATATATATATATATATATATATATATATATATATATATCTTTTGATAATTATTAGCAATAACAGGCTTGTTGAATCTCAAAAAACTCGATTTTATTAAAAAGTTGACGTTTCGCCACGACATTCGTGGCTTTATCAAAACTTTTGAAAAAATTGAAATTTCTTTGACATTTATTGATTTGAAAAAATTTGAATAGAAAGAGACTACTATGTCTCACTAAAATTTTTTTCGGCTGTGGCCGTTCTTTGTTATTTATTACGTGCTATTCAGTCCAATATTAACATTCAAATCTGTTATTATTAGATGGTAAGGGAAACCACAGAAACCTTTACCCACGTAATAAGCCTGTTATTGCTAATAATTATCAAAAGATTAGAAATAGTTCACAGGCAACAACAATTCGAATGAATAATTATATATATATATATATATATATATATATATATATATATATATATATATATATATATATATATATATATATATGAAATTGAGTTTTTGGTGCCAAGCATCATAAAAAGTCATGAAATGAAAAACTATCTTGGTCCTAGGTCCAACTTTGCTCATCAAGATATCATACGAAACTACCTATTTACAAACTTTCAACCCTATTGCTTCAAAATTGCTCCCGTTATAGTGTAAACAACGCTTAAATACATAGGCACATACATACGAACATATATATATATATATATATATATATATATATATATATATATATATATATATATATATATATATATATATATATATTTATATATATATATATATATATTTTTATATATATATATATATATATATATATATATATATATATATATATATATATATATAGGAGGCTAAGCTCCTCAATAATATTCCGTGTATCACTAATATATTATATTATTGAATAGTCAGCATTCAGCATATTCATATTAATCAAAATCATATTATTTTATGCACCTACCTTCCTTTCAACCTACATTATATAATATAGTTTATTAATTAAGATAGAAGGTATTTACGTTTACTGCATTTCATTCATTTCAAGATTTGTGGCAACGCTGCGGAGGCTTAGAAAGGTATATTCTCAACGTTCATTATGCCTGCCACAGAAAAGCAAACAACGGTGCAAATACTCCGAACGAATACTTCATTGCAATAGAAAAGCAAAACACATGTAAATGGCAACACGGATAGGAACCCAGTCTCATACAATGTCGACCAATCACAACTATAGAATTTCGCGTGACATCGAGTGAATTCATTGAAAAGCATTAATTGAATCGTAGTGTGATCGTAGTTACTAATGGCAGCGTGTTTACTTATATTGCTCGCGTATTGTTTAAAATGAGTTTGGTTACTGAAGTTAATTTCAAAAATTTCAATGGTGACTAAGTGGAATATTTGTTATCCAATAACTTTAGTGCACTAAGTTATGAGGATAAAGTTTTGATAAAAACATTGCGACCTACCCCTGAATTAAACAATTTGGTGCAGCGTAACAGACAACAAAACCGCGGTTTTAATACAAGGAATTATGAGAGACATCCTTGCATAATCACAGGTAAAAAATAAATTATTTTGTTGGCAGTGTATACTTTTTACTAGTGAAAATGTCTCTGTTTGGGGCCGCTTAGGATTTGAGGATTTAATTCTATACCTAGTTGAAAGTGAGGAATTTTTCACCGATAAAGTAACTTTAAATACAGCACGCGGATTAATATCTTACTTACAAGATAAGGATTTTATATATTTTTTAAACATCTTTAAATTAAGTTTTGAACAAACAGAAATAGTTTTTCAAATCTTACAGCACAAGTTTTCTAATGTAATTTACTCACGAAATCGGCTCAAGTTTCTTTTGGAAAAAAATTCAGAATGTCGTGCAGAAGTTTATTTTAAAAAACTATTTTCTGTATTTCAAACTACTGATGATACGACTCAATTTAGTCCAAAACGAAAGAAATTCAGTTACGCAGATATGGAGCTTCACTATAAGCAAATATTTTATGAAATTTTGGATACTATTAGGGGTCAAATAGAAATAAGGTTCTCTGATTTGAAAGAACTGCATTTCTTCGACTTACTCAATAAAAATTTGTTAACCGGATTTTCGGCTAATTTTCCAGATAACCTTTTGGGGCAAAATGAAAATCATGTGAGGACTATTAAATATCTTTTTGATAATGATTTGAATCAAGATTTACCCAAAGTTTATAAACTCTTATGTCTAATTGTTTCTATCCCGGTGACATCGGCCTCCGTAGAGCGCTCGTTTTCCACTCTTAAGAGAATTAAAACTTATTTACGAAATTCAATGAGCCAGGATCGTTTGAAAAATATTAGTTTGTTGTCTATTGAAAAGGAATTGGTAAAACTTTTGGCGAAAGACACAAAATTTTATGAGGATATCGCAGAATCCCGCTAATCTTCAAAAATATATAATAACTTTTTATTTGCTCTCACCAGCTGTTAACAAATTCGTTAAGTAGGTAGGTAGGTACCTATTTTGTGAAAGAAAAAAAAATTTGATGAATAGATTAATCGGCTGAGAAGAGTTTTTGTGAATATTGTAAATAGGAGTTGTAGGTCTCAAGGTAGACACTCGAAAGTGAAAACAAATTAATAGCTTAGGGTGCTTGTTTTACTTTGATTTTCTTTAAATTATAAGGTGGTTGACCTTGAAATCCTAAAAATTTTCGCCTATGGTGTATTTTACCTATGGTGTACACCTCTTGTAGCCTCCTCAAACCAAAACCTCACGAGCTGCCACTGATATGTAGATATATGAAATTGAGATTTTGGTGCCAAGCATCATAAAAACTCATGAAAGGAAAAACTATCTTGGTCCTAGGTCCAACTTTGCTAATCGCACCCATTTTAAAAAGCAGGTTTTCAAAGTGAACACCTGCTAAAAGTCACTCATCGATAGCAAACCAAATTAAGAAGTAGAAAATAATTTATTAAATTTTTTTTTTAAATTCGCGAAGTGCATCTTGTGTGAGGCAAAAACTTGAAACCAACGAAGAAACATCAACCCAATTCACGTACCAAATTTCAACCCTCTATTTGAAAAAAATAATCGCGATGTGCATCGCGCTCCGAGATGTAATTCTAACGGAATAGTCACCACAAAACGGAGCGTGGTTGAGAAAAACAGTTCAAATCCACAAAGGATTGTATGTCAACATAAGCTCAATGTACGTACTAAAATTCAACTCTCTAACTCAATCTACAGAAGCTGTGGAGCGAATATAGTTCTGCTGCCATTAATGAAAAGGGATATCAGAAAACTTAATTAGTTATTTATGTATCAAGTGTGTTATATAGATCCTAACGCCTGGAGCGTAACATTCTGCCAGAAGGACTCTGGCCCGAGGAATGAATGTTGCCTGATGGGCGTTAGGATCTAGTAACACACGTGGTGCATACAAGATTTTATTTCTCACGAAAAAATTATTCATTTATAATGGAAAATCGATTTTAAAATCGGCTCATTGCTCCTATACTTTCCATTTTCCTTCTCATAGTAGGCATATCATTTGTTGATATGACGTTTGTGAATATTTTTGTCATCATATTTAGTGAATGTAATTTCTGCTTTCTTTGTGTAGTCTTACAGAAATAATGGAAATGAAGATGAATTTACCCAAGAATATCATAGAATATGCAGCCAAAGCTGCGAATAATTCATTGCCGGAGAAATCCAGAGTCGTATACGACAAGGATTATGAAGTATTTAATCAATGGAAGTTCCTTCATTTCTCCTCATACACTGAGCGGGCGTTATGATCAATAATGCTCGCTCGTAACGCCCTAGGGCATAATGAGTGTATTTATAACAACCGTATCTAAGGTAAAATCAACAAATAATATACAAGGGAAAAATAAAATATCTATTGTATAATATTTGAATGTGACAATAAGAATAATTGGTCGTGAGTGAGAATGTTGTGTTCTGTGACTACTTCATGTGTTGCGTGAAACTTAATCAACTTAATCTATGTGTATTATTATCTGGGTAAATGTACTAAGCTTACGAACCCATGAGGGTAGATGGTGGAACACAGGCGAAAAGTCGCCTGTGTCCGTCATCCACTTAAAAAAAAAACTGCTTGAGCCTATAGAAATGTCATTTGTTCTGACATAAGTTTTTAACCTGTATTTTTGTTCATTTTGTGAAATAGATTCTTTCAAGTTTTGTTGTAGGTTGCAGCTTTATGTCGAATAATTCTTACTCTTAATGTTTTGTATGTTCGTTGGTTTACTGATTTATCACCAGCTGTAAGTTTTTAGAAATCTGAGAGTTGTGCTTTGTTACATAGTTTTTGTCTTTTGTTTTTAGACCCTGAAGAAGACAGAAATCACTGTCGAAATATATTGGTATAGCTAAAAAGATTCTACTTTTGATACCCTTGCTGAGTTCCCATTAACCTTTATTAAACTTATTTAAACTATTCGGCAATTAATACTTTTTCAATTATATATATATATATATATATATATATATATATATATATATATATATATATAAATATATATATATATATATATATATATATATATATATATATATATAGACTTATATTATATTAGACTCAAAAAAAAATTCGAAAATCATGGTCCAGGAGGTACAAACGGATAAAAAAAATTACCTGTTTTTATTCAATACACTGCAATAGTATGTATTTTCGGGAAAAACGACTAAAAATGATGGCATGGAAGTTATCAAGCTGAATGAGGTGATGCGATAGTATTTTGTGCCATGATTTTTATTTCGTCTACTTTCAATTCTAATGTCCTCATGGGACAATTTAAGAGATAAAACCTATTTTCTTTGCATCTAATAATACCTATTCATTGAAGCATAGTTCAGTTCAACTACAGAGAAAAAGTACCTATTGACCTCATTAATTTTCTTCAAAATAATCATGATTGAAATATCCTGAATTCCCATTCCATTCGGGATTCACCAGCTATAGGATGTTTGCTTGTTTAATTATAGCACTAAATCTGATCTTACAGTACTGGTAATGTTTCATTGGAATTTCCCTGATATTTAAGATCACTAATTGCAAGTCATTGAATCAGAGTGCTTTGGAAATAAATACAATGATACTAGATATTTTATGACATGTATAAATAGAAATATGAAAAAACGGAAATGCCTTTCAAATTGAGTGAGACTTATAGATAAATCAATGCATTAGGGATATGTAACCGACACATTATGGAAATGACGAAAATGATGTCTTCCATGAGACTTGAAGTTATGAATAATTTTAGTATAGGCTCACAGAATATATCACATAATTAACGAGAACAATTAACTAATAATAAAACATTTGAACACCCATTGACAGCTCGCTTAATATATTCCTATTTAATATAATTTGGAATTCGATGTGAGCTTGATATTACTTCATATTCCCAGTTACTTTATTTCAGTTTATTATTTTTCAAAACTATTTTTTCCTATTATTGTTATACTACATATATTTTGTTGTAAATAATATTTTCAGCCATTATTTCAGAAAAAAATAAATTAAGATGACCGAGAAGATCTTAAACTCAATACCTAGCATTTTAAATGTCTGTAAATGTGTGAACTTCACGAAGAAACATTTCAGGGATAATTCACTCATCCAGTCAGCTAGTTTCACCATTTTAGCGGCATAAAAGAATTGATTTTCTTATTTTGTGAAAATGGATTGGCTAAATCGAATTTCATTGAAATTATTCGTAATTAGAAATTCAGATTTTGCAAATAGATAAATCCCTCAAAATTCAATTAAACTTCTATAAACCTGTTTTGGTCAAGATTAAGATCGAATAGTTCAAGTCAATTCATTGAGTAAGGCTTTTGCGAGTAAAACAATTAAAATTCCATGAATTTCTAGGTCTATCATGTGCTAGATATAAAATGGACCAGACATATAAAAAATAGAAGAGATGAAATTAAGGAAAAAATTTAGAGATCAATTTTAAATGAGATGCAGCATTAAATTAATTCGTATAAAAATATGTGAACTCGACTATTTCTACAGTAACACAGATTACAGTAACAATTGTTTCATTATAGGCCAAGCTACAGAGATTTAGAGTGAGCATTTTGTGCAAAAAGTGTTAGAAGAAAACCAGCTCCGCCATTGTTTGTAAAATAGTTCCACATGATATAGTGATATGTTTTTCACTCGACTTTATTATTTATATCTTTGTTATTAACAATTTTATGCAAAAAATTGCGTTTTTTTTAGTTTTTCGCTTATAAAATTGAAAATATCAAATTAATCGTGATGGTGTCAATGGACTTATTGTAGAAAATGAGAAGACGAAAAAAATGAGAGGTCGGACGACTAGATTAGACCTTTAGTCTAAGGGAAAATTGGAAAAAACCGGCCAAAATGCAGTTTTTTCAAAAGTTCATAACTCGGTTATTTTTTGAGTTGTAGCGTAGATCCTCCGGTTAGTACTATTTATCAATATGAACTTTATTTGTGCGAAGAGCAGGAACTATCCGATGCATGGTTTTTGATCTGTGGCCATTTGAATATTCTACTATGCAATTTTCCATTAGACCTGAATGCGACAGGTATAGTCCGATTTCAATTTACAAAAAAGATTTCGAAAGTAGAATTCTCATAGTCTAGAACGTTCATCTTGGTTTTACATGAAAACGCTGAGAAATATGTTAAAAATAAAGCTGCACATGACGAAAAAGGGCCGAGCGCGTGAGAATAGTTGAAGAGTGGGGGTAGAGCAGCAGGCAAGGATAAGCACGACATTAGAAAGCGTCGGCATTTTGAACATGACGGTTATCTCTCGGCCGTTTTTTGTCATGTTCAGCTTTATTTTTAACATATTTCTCAGCGTTTTCGTGTAGAACCAATATGAACGTTTTGAACTATGAGAATTCTACTTTCGAAATCTTTTTTGTAAATTGAAATCGGACTATACCTGTCGCATTCAGGTCTGCTGGAAAATTGCATAGTAAAATATTCGAATGGGCACAGATCAAAAACTATGCATCGTATAGTTCCTGCTCTTCGCACAAATGAAGTTCATATTGATAAATAATACTAACCGGAGGATCTACGCTACAACTCAAAAAATAACCGAGTTATGAACTTTTGAAAAAACTGCATTTTGGCTGGTTTTTTCCAATTTTCCCTTAGACTAAGGGTCTGATCGAGTCGTCCGACCTCTCCTTTTTTTCGTCTTTTCATTTCCTACAATAAGTCTATTGACACCATCACGATTACTCTGATAGTTTCGATTTTATAAGCAAAAAACTGAAAATTTTTTGCATAAAATTGTTAATAACTAAGACATAAATAATAAAGTCGAGTGAAAAACATATCACTATATCATGTGGAACTATTTTACAAACAATGGCGGAGCTGGTTTTCTTCTAACACTTTTTACATGAAAAAATCTCTGTAGCTTGGCCTATTAGTATATACGCGTTCGTTCAACATCGAGACTTTTATTTCAGAAATCTGAATCAAGAACTGGAATTTATCAATAAAGTTGAATTTTTAGCGAAGTACATCACGTCGAGATGCGATTCAAACAGAATAAATTATGGTTTCAAAAACCACTACTCAATAGCAGACCGAAATGAAAATAAGAAACTGATTTATTTTATCAAATAAAAAAATCCGCGAAGTGCATCGCGTACTCAAGAACCACGCATTTAATAGAAAAAAGGTTACCCACAAAGAATCAAATTTCGAGATGAACTCAATCTACGTACCAAGTTTCAATCTCCTAACTCAATCTGCAAAAGCTGTGGAGCTCAGTAAATTTTCAAAAACCACAAAAAATCAAAAAACGTAAAAATGACGACCGATGAAAAATTTTACCCAGATTTTCCTAGTTTCGTTCTGCTTCGAGAATTCTCTCAGATACCACATTTCAGCTCATCTGGTTCCCTGGGATTATTTCCGTTGCAGAACGGAATATAAAAATTTGGGTAAAATTCTGCAACCTCCATTTTTACGTAGATATTTCTAATTTTCATATAAACATTCTTCCCGGTACATATTTACATCTCCAGCGGTACGTATCACAGCAAATGAGCTGAATCTGAAGTGGTTTCAAAAACCACTACTCAATAGCAGGCCGAAATGAAAATAAGAAACTGATTTATTTTATTAAATAAAAAAATCCGCGAAGTGCATCGCGTACTAAAGAACCATGCATTTAATAGAAAAAAGGTTACCCACAAAGAATCAAATTTCAAGATGAACTCAATCTACGTACCAAGTTTCAATCTCCTAACTCAATCTGCAAAAGCTGTGGAGCTCAGTAAATTTTCAAAAACCACAAAAAATCAAAAAACGTACAAATGACGACCGAAAAAGCAGGTTTTCAAAGTGAACACCTGCTAAAAGTCACTCATCGATAGCAAACCAAATTAAGAAGTAGAAAATAATTTATTAAATTTTTTTTTTAAATTCGCGAAGTGCATCTTGTGTGAGGCAAAAACTTGAAACCAACGAAGAAACATCAACCCAATTCACGTACCAAATTTCAACCCTCTATTTGAAAAAAATAATCGCGATGTGCATCGCGCTCCGAGATGTAATTCTAACGGAATAGTCACCACAAAACGGAGCGTGGTTGAGAAAAACAGTTGAAATCCACAAAGGATTGTATGTCAACATAAGCTCAATGTACGTACTAAAATTCAACTCTCTAACTCAATCTATAGAAGCTGTGGAGCAAATATAGTTCTGCTGCCATTAATGAAAAGGGATATCAGAAAACTTAATTAGTTATTTATGTACCAAGTGTGTTATATAGATCCTAACGCCTGGAGCGTAACATTCTGCCAGAAGGACTCTGGCCCGAGGAATGAATGTTGCCTGATGGGCGTTAGGATCTAGTAACACACGTGGTGCATACAAGATTTTATTTCTCACGAAAAAATTATTCATTTATAATGGAAAATCGATTTTAAAATCGGTTCATTGCTCCTATACTTTCCATTTTCCTTCTCATAGTAGGCATGTCATTTGTTGATATTTTGACGTTTGTGAATATTTTTGTCATCATATTTAGTGAATGTCATTGCTGCTTTCTTTGTGTAGTTTTATAGAAATAATCTACGTACCAAGTTTCAATCTCCTAACTCAATCTGCAAAAGCTGTGGAGCTCAGTAAATTTTCAAAAACCACAAAAAATCAAAAAACGTAAAAATGACGACCGATGGAAAATTTTACCCAGATTTTCCTAGTTTCGTTCTGCTTCGAGAATTCTCTCAGATACCACATTTCAGCTCATCTAGTTCCCTGGGATTGTTCCCGTTGCAGAACGAACGTATAAAAATTTGTATTAAAACAATGATTAATAATAGCAATTTAAACATTTATCAGAAGAAATAACGCATGACGCACGTTTCGGTGGAACTTCACCTTCTTCAGATGCTAATGGAAAACTAACTATGTTTCTCTGTTATATCGAAAACAAGAAATAAAGAGATGACAAAATGTGTAGAGGGGGTAAATATAAAGATGGTTGCAAATAATTATTAAAATAGGGAAAACAAATTCTGAACTGCTAGTCAGGTAGTTCGGTAATTTTGAAAAGATTAAGAAGGGGGCTTGAAGTATGAACAATTTGGCTATTCAATAGGAGACCGGAATGTTTGTATTTATTTATCTGTAATGATTCTAAAAAATTAAGTTTAATTCCCTTACTTTAGTATTTAATATTTCAAAATCAAAATTGAATGTGTGATTTTCTTGGATTAAATGGTTTGCATAATGTGAATCCGACTTCTGATTAACAAAGCTACGTTTGTGTTCTGAACACAGCATTCCGGTCTCCTATTGAATAGCCAAATCGGGTACGAAAGTAACGGCGGGTCGAAAGTAACAAATGCTCTGTATGTTTAAAGAATTGTCAGAACACCACTTAGCTGTTGTCAGGTGATAGCCAGTGGCGCCACCTTCAGTTGCATTCAATCGCCGCTGGCGCCACGCACTGTAAGATCGTGTGAGAGGACGCTACATGATTTCACAAATCAAAAGTAATTTTTTTGACGTTTACTTATTTAATGTTTATGTAGTATTAAAGGGATGATATTAATCTGAATATTTGCATATTGATACTCGATTAGATTGATTTTACAGTGCTTAAATTCGTTTTTGTCTAGCATGTTCCGTTTCAAGGTTATCTTTCATGTTCTAACAAAAATGCTGTAGGGTACAAAAGTAACGCATCCCTATGGGTACATAAGTAACATGTTACTTTTGTCCCCGTATCGATTTACACTAAGTAAACTTTTTATGTATGTGTGTTTATTTCAACAAAATGCCGCGACAACGCATAATAACCAACGCGCGAATAACAACTAACATGGAAGTCTATCGAAAAGCGGCTGAAGAGCATTTTAATGATGGTGAAAAAATTAGAGCCATAGCAAAAAAAATTGAATGTCTGCCATCTTACAATGCATAGATATATAAAAAAAATTTAAGCTAGAAATTCTAGCGCTTTTGTAGACAAGGAAAATAAATTTGACGACGAAGATTGCTTCTACCTCGTTTGTTGAAAATTTTAGCAATAGTCGACTGAATGAGCAAAGTGTACATTGTTTCGAATGCAAAATGTGGTCTCATAGGTACTGAATGCGTCAATGAATTATGTGTGCCATAATTGCGGGTCTGAATAGAGAAGACTGACACTGAATTTTCCAATAAATATTTGTTTGATTAAATATGTCATATCATATTCATTACAAACCCCTTTGCCTTGTTACTTTCGACCCACAAGGTGTTACTTTCGGCCCGCCACCGTGGTCGAAAGTAACAAATGACAAATTTTTCTAAAGTTTCTGTGATTCATGCAAAAGACACAATAATAAGGTAATTTAAGGTGTTAATGTATAGAACATAAACGGAATTTATGTATGGCTATATCAATTTTACCGAAATAATAACACCTAACGAGAAACCAAGGCAAAAGTACAAAATGTTACTTTTGTACCCGGTCTCCCCTACTTGACTAGCAGTTCAGAATTGGTTTTTCTTATTCTAATAATTATTTGTAACCATCTTTATATTTACCCCTTCTACACATTCTGTCATCTCTTTATTTTTTGTTTTCGATATAACAGAGAAACATAGTTAGTTTGCCATTAGCATCTGAAGAAGGCGAAGTTCCACTGAAACGTGCGTCATGCGTTATTTCTTTTAATAAATTTGTAAATTGTTATTATATGTTTATTAATTTACACCAAGTATCGGCCCAATCAATCCAAAATATTAAAATTTGGGTAAAATTCTGCAAGCACCTCCATTTTTACGTAGATATTTCTAATTTTCATTGAAAATCCGGAAATTAGATCAATCTGAAGTGGTTTCCTAGGCAGATAAATACTAACAAAATTTGGTTGAATTTTTCCAACCGCTACCTTTTTTACGTAGATATTTCATGTTTTTTCGTGGTTTTTGGAAATTTGCCAAATTCCACAGCTTCTGCAAATTGAGTTATAGGATTCAAACTTGGTATGTAGATTGAGTTAATGTTGAGGAAGTGCTTTTGGGTAGTTTCAACCATTTTCCTCAGTCGCGCTGACCCGCACGGGGACTATTCCGATCAAATCGCATCTCGACCTGCTTCGCTATCAGTATGCGATGCACTTCGTGATTTTTTTTTTACAATAGAGGGTTGAAATTTGGTGAGGGGATTGAGCTGATGTTGAGGTACGTTCTTTCGTTAGTTTATTTTTTTCCCTCAAGGACGTTGCACTTCGCAAGCGTGATTTTTCAAAATATAGTTCCATTCGTTAGATTCGTTTCTGGACGCGATGCATTTCGCCCGAAAAATACGACTTTAGTGATGCAGCTCACAAGTCTTTTTATTTCGTTGGTTCTTCTATGATTTCATTTCAATTATTTAATTCATTTTTCAAATATATAATTGAAAATTTCGTAGCTTCATCATAACAAAACCACCCTGGAATATATCCCAGGGTAGTTTTGTCGTGATCTATCCAAAAGAATGTCTGTAATTTCCTACTACCTCAAGCCGGAATGAAATCAGGATGGCGAGACGGTCAAACACCTGCCACATCCCATTCAATCGCACATTTGAAAGTTAATTGCGACACGGTTATTGAAGGAAACATAAATATAGAAAATAGACAGTATGTAACATGTTATTTTCTTTTTCACACTCGACTCCTATTGTCTGTCTATATTGATTGATCACCGAAGAAATCGCAGCATAAAGAAGAAGAAGCTATAATAAATCACGTAATTAGCGATACATGCATATCTCACCAATATTTAAACGAGTAGAATCATATTCATTACACTGTTTATTCGCACTTGCAGATGACGAAATATATTTATTTGTTTGGGAATTCTTATATTACTTCATATTACTTCTTTTAATCTTGAAGTATCATTAGATTATTGTGATCTTTTTCTATTAATTAATATCAAGAAATATTCAAAGGATTGGCCTTCTATTTCTTAAATTGAATTTTGATATATATGTATATATATATATATATATATATATATATATATACATATAAATATATACATATATATATATATATATATATATATATATACATATATATATATATATATATATATATATATATAAATATATACAAATATATATATGTATATATATAAATATATACATACATATATATATATATATATATATATATATATATATATATATATATATATATATATATATATATAAATATATATATATATAAATATATACATATATATATATATATATATATATATATATATATATATATATATATAGATATACTTATATATATAAAGCTAGGAGAAAACTCGTTGGGTACGCAGCATGCAGGAAGTATACTCTTATAACACTTTTTCCAATATTTCGACAATGTTTATTGTCATCATCAGGGAATGCTACAATATTATTACAAAGTGAAACTAGGACAAATAGTGGAAAAAACAACAATTAACTTACAGTGTCCATGAGATTGTATGCAAAGATCTTAAAACAAATTTAATCTTGACGTTAATAACAAAAGTGCACATGTTCAGAACAAAGTCAGTGAGAGTAACTTATAAATGCCATCATCACCGAATTTGAACAATTAAAGGCAGAAACAAACAGTAACATTAAAATTCAAATTATTGTAAAATTAATTTTTAAACACTACATCATACCGGTATTCACATCGTCGGCATGGAAAGTGAAATGAAATTTAAAAAAATATAACTAAAAAGTGAGGCTAAAGTGAGAACATAGAAAAGGTGAACCACGCTGTTTAAAAATTAATTTTACAATAATTTGAATTTTAATGTGACTGTTTGTTCCTGCCTTTAATTGTTCAAATTTGGTGATGATGGCATTTATAAGTTACTCTCACTGACTTTGTTCTGAACATGTGCACTTTTGTTGTTAACGTCAAGATTAAATTTGTTTTAAGATCTTTGCATACAATCTCATGGACACTGTAAGTTAATTGTTGTTTTTTACACTATTTGTCCTAGTTTCACTTTGCAATAATATTGTAGCATTCCCTGATGATGACAATAAACATTGTCGAAATATTGGAAAAAGTGTTATAAGAGTATACTTCCTGCATGCTGCGTACCCAACGAGTTTTCTCCTAGCTTTATCCTAACTGGTCAGCAAAGACTTCCTCTATCTTAAAATATATATTTATATATATATATATATATATATATATATATATATATATATATATATATATATATATATATATATATATATATATATATATATATATATATATATATATATATATATACAGGGTGTCCCACCGGGAAAGAACGCGATCTATATATGGAAAACTACACATAGGAAACTTTTGAAAATTTGACAGTATACTAATATTGATAGGGGCAACTCGACTAAAATATTTTCAATATGGTGACACTTCCGGTTATACCGGAAGTAGATACCAACTTGCTTATTTTAAATTGGATACCCTATATATTAATACATTTTTAGATTCTACGCAAGATTCTAAGCAGATTTTATGTATTATGTCCTATACCTAAGTCTAAGCGTTTTTATGTCAAAAATGACGATTGCAAGCCCTAATATAATTATCAATTGTTCCTATAAGGATTTCCGTATTACTTACTTTGGGGTGGATTCCTTATTGAAAAAAAATTGCTTTAATAGATTTTGTATAGTATTTGGTTAAATAATCATAAAGGGTGTTCGAAAAAACAGATCTAAAATGAGATTGCGAAAACTGACAAAAATCAATTTTTTCAAATGGAAACCCCCCATTTTTCTTATTTTGTAGTATTTGTTATTTAAAGAAAAGGTAATTTTGTATGAAGTTATCTATACCTAAAATTTGAAGTTTTCGAAATATTGCCAATTTGATATTTTTATATGGCGATTTTGCATTTAATCGTTAAACAATTAGATCTAGTATAGCCACGATCGTATTTGACATTTCAAATCATCGGAATGGCACTCCGGTTAAATTAGACAAAAGAAAATTATTCAAACTTTTAAGTTTATTTTATCTAAATCATTTTCATTTAAATGCTGCACTAATGAAAATATGGATAGCATAGAGATGATATTTGTGTTTCCACAAAATTCTTAGAACTGACGATTTAGATAAGCCTGATTCTAATGCTATCTGCCTTGAAGACTTTGTTGGATATCCCAAAATTGCTATTTCAATATTTTCATTGTTAACAACTGGTTTCTTTTTGTACACTTATGCCTTTACGGATCCAAAATTCCTGAAGTTTTCTATGATTCGTTTAACAGTATTTGGTGATGGTTTTTGTTTATGAGGATATCGGGTCGCACATGTATCACATGTTCTTGAAATAATTTATCACATTGTCCATAAATAATAAATAAGTTTAAATAATCTTCGTTTGTATAATTTAACCGGAGTGCCATTACGATGATTTTAAATGTCAAATACGATCGTGGCTATCCTAGAACTAATTGTTTAACGATTAAATGCAAAATCGCCATATAAAAATATTAAATTGGCAATATTTCGAAAACTTCAAATTTTAGGTATAGATAACTTTATAAAAAGTCACCTTCTTTTTAAATGCTAAATACTACAAAATATGAAAAATGGGGGGTTTCCATTTGAAAAAATTGATTTTTGTCAGTTTTCTCAATCTCATTTTAGATCTTTTTTTCGAACATTGATTAGTTATCCAAATATTATACAAAATCTATCAAAGCAAGTCTTTTTCAATAAGGAATCCATCCCAAAGTAAGTAATACGGGAATCCTTATAGGAACAATTGATAATTATATTAGGGCTTGCAATCGTCATTTTTGACATAAAAACTTAAATATGTCAAAAACGCTTAGACTTAGGTATAGGACATAATACATAAAATCTGCCTAGAATCGTGCGTAGAATCTAAAAATGTATTAATATATAGGGTATCCAATTTAAAATAAGCAAGTTGGTATCTACTTCCGGTATAACCGGAAGTGCCACCATCTTGAAGATATTTTAGTCGAGTTGCCCCTATCAACGTTAGTATACTGTCAAATTTTCAAAAGTTTTCTATGTGTAGTTTTCCATATACAGATTCATTCCGGTGGGACACCCTGTGTATATATATATATATATATATATATATATATATATATATATATATATATATATATATATATATATATATATATATATATATATATATATATATATATATATATATATATATATATATTTAAATATATATATGTCATATTGGTGAAAATTTTCACAAATATTTGAATTATAAAATTAGATATTTTAAAATATTATACACAAAAAGATGTTTCTGAAAAAAAATTCTGAAGTTCATCAGATCAAAGGAGAAAATTCGACATATGGCGATTAAGCTTGTATTGAATCACATCTTTAGCGAAGCAATATCAACGTAGTTTTCCTTACTGGTATAGAATATTAGAAAACACTAAAAATAAAGGACACCCTACTGCGTAGCACTAGGAATGATAAAACCCCTCGGCGCATGTGCATGTCGTCAATATTTTTTGAATGTACCTATTATATAAATTAAATAACAATGAAAGTCGATTTTACGAATGAAATGAAGGAAAATTGCAATAAATGTATTAATAAGTCGATATTACGAATAAAATCCGTGAGAATTTAGCAAAAAAATTCATTGTTTGACTGTCGAATTTGAATATCCTATCCCGGCTCATTTTGCTGCAAATTATGAATCAAATTGATAAGATATCTCTATGGATGGGAAGCAGACACAGACGCAGAATCAAGCTTAAGCTATCAACGTCGCTTGGTTACCGTGGTACACACAGAGCACTTCGACGCATGTTTTGTAGGACTTCGTACATATCGACCTTGGCGCATGCGCATGTCGTAATGCCCTATCTAAAAAACGCTATAATTTTTTATTCTTCGTTGGGAAAAAATTGGGAACAAAACTTCTCTGATGAAATCATATGTATTTTATCGATATCCGTTGGAATTTTTAAAATCGGACCAGGTCCCAACTTTTTGTAGTGAGAATTTAGGTTCACCTCGGGGTAAAAACGCTATATTTTTTTATTCTTCGTTGGGAAAAAGTGGTAATTCAAATTCCCTAATGAAATCATTTGTGTTTTATCGATATCCGTTGGAATTTTTAAAATGGGGCCAGTTACCAACTTTTGTCGTGAGACTATAACCCCTTTAGCTTCGCCTCGGGGTGAAAATAATATATCAAAAATCTATAGAAACAAACGGATTATATAGACTTAATTGCGGTTATTATGAAAAAACGATAAACGTAGTTTTGATAATAAAAATTAGGACTCTTTCATGCAATTTATTTGATTTCAGCTTAGATTTTGAAATTTTAAAAAGAAAAAATAAGGGTCTGAAACTTAATTTCCTAGAATCTTAACAAAGCAATAATTTCAAATACTCAAGTAAGTATTCTTCTTAGTGGTCAATAAATCTAAAAGTAGCCTTTCATTGAACTTGTTTAACAATACGACTCCAGACAGCAGTTCCGTTTGAATTTCCTAAGAATTTTACTCATGTATAAATATCTTTGTTTGGAGAATTTAATAATTATTTAGTCAGCACCTGATGATGAAGAAATAGTACTTCGAAACGTGCATCATTCATAATTATCCAAATATTTGTGAAAATTGTTATAAATAATGTTTCATATAGAGAGTAAATTTAGAGTTTTCATCGAATAAATATATTGCACAATTCGCAAATGTTAAGAATTTTTCCCTTCTTCATAGCCCATGAAAAATTTCCCAAATCTCCTCATTTGTTATTTACCCTTCAAACTTAACAAAATTCCGAAACCAGTAGATTAAACATTTTATTTAATGTTAGGAAATAATCAATGATTTTCTCTCTATTTTCATAATGTTCTACGAAAACTTAATATATTTCTCATGGATCATATATTTAATAGAAAAAGTCCTCGCAAGTTTTCCGACCTTGAAAAATATAAAATTTCCAACTATTTTCAGTAGAACATAATAGCAAAAAATCCGCATTTTAATGGATATAGGTATGTTATATCGTTTGTATAACAATTAAAACTGAACTTATGTTAATTGTCACAACAACTGCCTGACCCCCTTGCTTGAAAATTCATTCAACAAAGGTTATGGGGTACAGAAATGTGCTGAATTCATATTAAAGACTTTGAGTAGGAAGTTTTATATGATAAGAATATTGTGTCACGCAATGCTAACGTTAATTTGCATTTCAAGTTCTGCACAGGGAGATATATGTGTTGCATTGAATTTGTCCTCAGTTTATGCAAATAAACAAAAATCGATAAAGAGCTATTTTCAGTACATTTCAAGAATCTTGACTTACTGAATTTGTGGGTCATGACCTACGTCAAGTATTGGAAAGAAAGGCGAGATGGTTGTAGCGACAACACCGACAGCACACAGTGTTGTCATATATTATGTATTGAATAATAGGCATAATTAAATAGGTTACAACTTTTGAGAGTAATTAATTGAACAACATCAGGATTATTTATATTAGGATTCATATATTACTTAGGGAGCAAATGAGAACTATTTAAAACAATGACCATTTATATATACTTCATCACAACTATACGAAATATATGTCTTCCCTTCAAGGGTTCATGTAATTCTTCACAACTTGACAACATTCTCAAATTGCAGAAGAGAGCAATTCGTTACATGTTTGTACTAAAAAATAGGGCTCATTGCAAACCTTACTTCAAGAAAAATGGAATTTTGACACTTCCTTCTTTATATTTACTTGAATGTGTGTGCTTGATTCGTAAGTGTTTTCATGGCGTACCCTCAATGCCTCAGCACGGGTATTCCACCAGATCTGCGTGACATCGTGTTCACCTCTCTATTCCTTCCTCTGAATCAGCAAAAGAGTCCATCATTTACAATGCTAAGAAAATTTACAATCACCATCCAGATGAATTAAAATTTATACTTACCTTCCTCAGCCAATTTTCGGAAACGAACTAAATCTTATTTTCTTGATAGAACTTATTAGTCTATAGAGGACTAGGTACTATTATGAGAATTGATTGATCGATATGACCAAATTGATTAACACAGGCATCAGCTTCGATTGAGGAGGATTTGACACTCTAGGTTCTATTGTAGTTTGTATATATTTTTTATGGAAATGTGGTGCGATTTTTATTTCTAGGTATTACATTGTTTAGTTTGTATATTTTTTGATTGATGTGTGTTTATTTTTATGTTTTACATTATTTAGTTACTATATTTTTTAATAACTAATATTGAAGTTTCGCTTATCACTTGGTGAAACATGATTAAATACTGATATTTAAAATAAAAACACTTGGCTTTAAGTTTCACAAATATATTGAATAAAAATTAACAATTACATTAGTCAACTAGTTTCGGGTTATGGGCCCATTATCAAGACTGAACAGAAAAATACTTAACAAGCTTATTTATAATATTGATTGTAGTAGAGGGGAGTTTTGGTATTCAACTTGTTCATTTACGATGGGGTAATTCCTCTTAATGGCACTACTAATTTCTAAAATTTCCAACAGGTCAAGACGTTTGCCCTTTTTACCTGGGTGGAGGCATATCGTTTTCTCGAAGTCGATGAAATGGTTAAATTTTATACAATGCTCTGAAAAAGCAGTGGTGTTTTTGTTAAACAAAATTGACTTTTTATGTTCTTCTACGCGAGTGTTGATTTTGCTGCCTGTTTGTCCGATATAAAATGATGGGCATTCATTACAAAAGATTTTGTAAACACCGCTGTTTTCTCCAATATTGTTCCTATCCTTGTTATTGACTAAGAGTGACTTTAAATTACGTTTATTTGTACATATGCTTTTAATACCGTTTTGTGATAATCTGTTGATGATTTTATTACTAATTCCTGGAATATAGTTTATTAAATGATATTTTTGTTCGCTTTTTATGACTGGTGAGGGATAAATTGAATTTAGAATATTCTCATGTCGTTTTTTCTTTATCATTTGATCAATCAAGATGTCTTTATAGCCGTTATTTATTGCTAATAATTTTAAAATATTAACTTCTTTAGTAAAATTTTCTTCAGAAAGAGGAATGGCAAAAAGTCTATGTATGAATGAGTGAAATGCACTTAATTTAATTTTAATTGGTTGACTGCTATCATTGTGTTAGCGTATCTGTAAAAGTAGGTTTTCTGTAGATATTAAATGTAAGAGCATGTTCTTTTCTAGTTATTTGGATATCTAAAAAGTTAAGGGAATGTTGTTCATTTTCTATTTCTTTTGTGAATTGAATTGAAGGGTGAAAAGAGTTAATGTATTTGAGAAAATTATCTAACTGTCTATCCTTCCCACACCATATACAAAAAATGTCATTTTTACAGATACGCTAATACACAAATCAGCTGATTTCCTTCCACGCCGGCTTGAAAATAGTGGATTTGTATAATGATTTTAACGTGTTGTAACTAAGTCAATTTTGAGTAATTTAAGTTAATGAATTGTAATGATGTCAATGTTAATAATCCAATGTGATAAGTAGATGTCTGTATGGCCTTTTGCCTTCTTCACACAACTAGTCAGACATCCTGATGAAGGACCTAACAAGGACCGAAATATATTGATGTAAATGACCAATGGTTGTTTGATTCAAGCATCCCTTTATGCCGAGTACCCAACCAACATAGTAATTTAGAAAATACGGCAACGCTCCTTGTATATATATATATATATTATTTATTTCCCTTAATTATTTTACTCTCTTTCATTAAACAAATATATTATACTATACTTTTATATTCATGAAAATTGAAATCAATTCTCTACTTCAAAATCATACGTAAATAATTTATAATAAATTAACCCTTGAACATAAAATTCCCATGACTAATTTTTCTATTTACTACTTGAACGAAGAAATATTATATATTTTGTGATTCGTATATTCAATTCATCCAAATCTCAAACTCAACTTGGCGCCCGTGTTGAAAGAATCGCTCTCAAAACATTATTATATGCATAGACAAATACGTCTTACCTTTTTTTGGAGTGTAACGTTCTATAAGAAACTTCCCACCCAAATTATTTTCATTGTTGGGATAGAACTTTTCCAGTTCAATTTCGCAGTATACATTGATTGATACGGTTCGTATTTATGCCAACGGAAGCAGTGAGAGGGGTGGAAACGAGGGTGGCTTATATCGACAAACACTGAACGAACCCAGACGTTGACGTCATCAACGCCCGTGGCCTTGTACCTGTCACGTGATTGATTCACTTTCATCGGAAAGCTTCAGATAAAAATTAGGTATTTAGAAATTGGTCAATCGATTATCAACATTCCTATTCCTTCCTCTGAATTAACAAAATAGTTCAGCATTTACACGCTAAGAAAATTTACAATCACCATTTTCAGTCATCTTCCAGATTAATTAAAATCTATAACTTCCTTGGCCAATTTTCGGAAACGAACAAAATATTATTTCCTTGATAGACCTCTGATTATTACTCTGTAGAAGATCACCATTCTGAGCATTGATTGATCGATATAACCAAATTGAATAACAGAGGCATCAGCTTCGATAAAAAAAAAATTGACACTTACTCTCGGTTTTATTGTTAATAATATAAAGTTTGTATATAATTTGTATGGAAATGTGGTTTGATGTTTTCATTTCTATGTTTTACATTGTTTAGTTCTTACATTTTTTCGCTTAATGTGTTTTTATTTCTATACCTATAATAATACCTATAATGATATTTAAAAATGTCCCTACGTAAAAACTACCAATTTTGTTCCATTCTACTGTAATGAAGCAGTACCTAAATAATTAAATGAATATGAAAGTATTAAATTCTAATCGAAATTCAGCGCCAAGATTATTTTGCGATTGCCTCACGCCACTTTGAAAAATATCCCATAAGAAATGCACGTAAATGGTGCTACTGTATCACACACGGGGCACAGTATTGATAATCGCATGTGTATACTGTAATATACAAGTAGCCATCTGGTCCAGGCCACTATGTATACTCAAATATACACATGACAGTCAAAGTGTTGAAATAATTACTATATTTAACAAAAAATTACAGTTAAGAACTCATTAACAAGACTAACTACTCTCTTGTATACTAATAATACAGTAATATTCAATATAGTGAAACTATATTGAATATATTGAATATATTGGCGGAAAGTCTGTGGAAGGCTATCCTGCCTCTCTGTGCCTTGGTAGCAGTACTGTCATCTTAGAGGAATCAGTTAATTGATTCTGGACAAACATCTACGGTGGGATCATCATGGGGCTAAGTTGAGAAAGACTCTGAACTCTGCTGCTTATATATTTATCATGATCAGAAGCAAGGTGGAAGCTGCAGTTATGAGAACTCTCTACTTCGCCAGTTTCCAATCTGTACTAGCATATGGAATTATCTTTTGGGGCAGTTCGTCTAGTGCTGACGAAATTTTTCTCATTCAAAAAAGGGTATTGAGAATAATGCCGCGGAGTTTTTAGATCCAACAGAATACAAACTATTCATTTACCGTCTTTTAGTCTTCCTCAAGTTGCAGAAAAAGTATTTTTCACCATATATCAATGAAAAGAGGAAGGGATGAACTTGCCATAATACTAGGCAAGTTCATCCCTTCCTCTTTCCAATCCATGGTACTACTAGATTTGAAAGAGGACCTCTGTATATGGCCATGCGCTTATTAAATTTGATTCCTAAGCATTTACAAGGTATTGAAGATTTTAGGTTGTTCAGAATACGCATTTAAAGTTTTATTTTGGACGGCGAACCTTATTCAATAAATGAATTTATTACATTTTGTAAAAAATAAGTTATTTTCATTTTGACTTGTCTCTATTTTATTCAGTACAATATTGTTATATCTGTAATGCGAATAATTGTTGAGATTAATAAATATTATTAATATTATTATTATACGCCAAGTGTTGTTTTATTTTAAAGTTTAAACTTTATTCTTCATGATCTTTCACCAAGTGATGTACGAGAATTCAATCTCGGTTATTCAATAAACTTATTCTTCATATATCAGCTCAAACGTATCGGATTTTCTTCTGGGAAAAATAGACGAGAATTGTGAAAGTTGTTGATTCAGTTTGCACGATACCAGCATTCGTACACTGTAGGCAATATCGAATAAAGTACATGAGAATGAGCTGAGATTCTGAGAACTAATCAGCCGTTCGAGGGCATCATAGAAAGCTGACAAAAATTCCTCTCAAACCTGTCGAACAAATATAGACCATCCTCTTCTACGAAATAGAACGACCAATTAGCCATCGTCAAATGCCTATCTGCATAACATCAACGCTAATCTTCTTTGCAAGGGAATAATTGCAAAAAAAAGGCCGGTTTGAATCACGAGTCTGCGATATATGCCCGGTGGCTAACGTTGCACGGAGAAATATTTTAATTACGGATCCTGCAAGGGAAAAGTTTCATCCTCCGTAACTCATTATGAATCACATCTTCAGCACGCACGGGTAAAGTTAATGAAATCGATTCGCTGCAGGAATTCAACGGCGAATCGGATTCGATCAGAGTATACGACATCCGAGGGGACCATAGATCATGGCAAGCTATGAAATTGACGTTGCATTGTTTGGACAATCGAGTGGATTATCGAAGTTGCAGGTATGTGAATATTTAAGTCATGATTCAATTCATTATTTCAATCGACTGTTTTTTAGTCGTATTTTCACCTGAAATACGATATATAGAATAGAATAGAATGGAATAGAATAGAAATTTATTCACTGTCAATAATTACATAGCAAGTCAATACAATCAAATCTCAACTTAATACAAATAATTGAGTATAAAATCTCATAAACATCACAAACAAGCATATTTTAATACACATAAAAATAAAAATCACAAGCATATTTAAATATACATAGAAATCAGATTCAACATGTAAATCACATGTATAACAGGCGCTCAAAAGTCATTTGACATAAAATCCTCAATGCTATAGAAATAGCTTTCCAGTAAGATTTTCTCTAGTGATCTCTTGAACTTTGCATTGTTCAGATTCTTGTAGTTGAAAGGTAGCTTATTATATAATTTAATGGTGATATAATCAAAATAATTTTGTGTTTTTTCTAATCGATTTTTGGGAAGGATATAGTTATCACGTTTCCTCGTATGATGTTCATGGAAGATGTGTGTTGGAGAAATTTTTCCTTGTGTTCATGAAAATAAGTCAGACACTGCAGAATATAACAACACGGCAAGGTCAACATTCCTAGCGCCCTGAAAAGTTCTCTACAGCTCGTTAACCGGGACACTCCATACAACGCTCGTACTGCTTCAGGAATATCCTAACACTGCCATGCGAGGCTCCCCAAAGTACAGTGGCGCACCCAGAGGGGGAGCCATGGAGCAGCCCCCCGAGATTCATAATATTAACAAAAGAATTGAGATTACTAAGATAATAATTGTAAAATGAGCTAATCTACTAATATAAAATAAGCCCATTGGTCATTATCGGTCATTCATTAGATCTATCATGATGTACCGGATACGGTATGTGCGGTTTTCATTTGAATTTGAGGAGTAAATGTTGTTTCTTACATAAATTTTACATGTTGATTTAGCGAATTTTGTACAATAGGTAAATATATGTTTGTTTCATGTTACAACATATATGTAAGTTTATATTTAATGAATAAATTATTTAATTTCTTACTTAAATGTTAAGTTGATTCAGCCCCCCCCCCCCCCCCCCGGAAACTCAATCCAGGGTGTGCCCTTGCCAAATTATGTATATATGTATATATATATACAGGGTGTCCCACCGGGAAAGAACGCGATCTGTATATGGAAAACTACACAACTAAACTTTTGAAATTTTGACAGTATACTAATGTCGATAGGGGCAACTCGACTAAAATATTTTCAAGATGATAGCACTTCCATTTATACCGGAAGTAGATACCAACTTGCTTCTTTTAAATTGGACATCCTATATATTAATACGTTTTTGGATTCTAAGAGATATTCTAGGCAGATTTTATGTATTATGTCCTATACCTAAGCCTAAGCGTTTTTGACATATTCAGGTTTTTATGTCAAAAATGACTATTGCAAGCCCTAATATAATTATCAATTGTTCCCATAAGGAAGCCCTTTTCACTTACTTTGGGTTAAATTCCTCGTTGAAAAGGACCTATTTTAATAGATGTTCAAAAAATGAAATCCAAAATGAGATTGAGAAAACTGACAAATATCAATTTTTTCAAATGGAAACCCCCCCTTTTTTCTTATTTTGTAGTATTCAGCATTAAAAAAGAAGGTAACTTTTTATGAGCTTATCTATATCTAAAATTTGAAGTTTTCGAAATATTGCCAATTTAATATTTTTATATGGCGATTTTGCATTTAATCATTAAACAATTAGATCTAGGATAGCCACGATCGTATTTGACATTTCAAATCATCGTAATGGCACCCCGGTTAAATTATACAAACGAAAATTATTTGAACTTATTTATTATTTATGGACAATGTGATAAAGTTATTCTAAGAACATGTGATACATTTTTAACACCATATCCTCAAAAACAGAAACACATGAATTTTGATATCTCAACATCTTGCGGAATTTTGAAGTTGACTATTTAGACCACCTTTTCTACCAACATGATGGGGCACCTCCACATAATGCCCATTTTGTCAATAATTATCTGATAAACTTATTTTACGATCGATGGATAGCCAACAATGGACCAAACCTTTGGCCACCTCGCTACCCGGACCTATCAGTACTCGATTTTTATTCATGTGGAACAGTGAAAATAACGTGTATAAAATATCAGTGACCACCATGGAAGACTCTGCATGAGACGTGTTAGAACGGCATTTGAAGACCTGGACCTCCAGTCAATAAGAAGAGCCACCCATGAACAATTGCTGCTTAGATGCGAAAAATGTTTAGAAATTCAAGGACACCAATTCGAACATTTACTTAAATAATTTTTTTAACATTTCTATTTCCAATTCCAATATCAATATTATCATTATCAAAGTTCTTGAAGTTTTCTATAATTAGTTTAACAGTATTTGCTGATGGTCTTTGTTTATGAGGATATCGGATGTTTCACATGTTCTTAGAATAACTTTATCACATTGTCCATAAATAATAAATAAGTTCAAATAATTTTCGTTTGTATAATTTAACCGGGGTGCCATTACGATGATTTGAAATGTCAAATACGATCGTGGCTATCCTAGATCTAATTGTTTAACGATTAAATGCAAAATCGCCATATAAAAATATTGAATTGGCAATATTTCGAAAATTTCAAATTTTAGATATAGATAAGCTCAAAAAAAGTTACCTTCTTTTTTAATGCTGAATACTACAAAATAAGAAAAATGGGGGGTTTCCATTTGAAAAAATTGATATTTGTCAGTTTTCTCAATCTCATTTTAGATTTCATTTTTTGAACACTCTGTATGATTAGTTATCCAAATATTATACAAAATCTATTAAAATAGGTCCTTTTCAACGAGGAATTTAACCAAAAGTAAGTGAAAAGGGCTTCCTTATAGGAACAATTGATAATTATATTAGGGCTTGCAATCGTCATTTTTGACATAAAAACATGAATATGTCAAAAACGCTTAGACTTAGGTATAGGATATAATACATAAAATCTGCCTAGAATATCTCGTAGAATCCAAAAACGTATTAATATATAGGATGTCCAATTTAAAATAAGCAAGTTGGTATCTACTTCCGGTATAAATGGAAGTGCTATCATCTTGAAAATATTTTAGTCGAGTTGCCCCTATCGACATTAGTATACTGTCAAAATTTCAAAAGTTTTCTATGTGTAGTTTTCCATATACAGATCGCGTTCTTTCCCGGTGGGACACCCTGCATATATATATATATATATATATATATATATATATATATATATATACCTATATATATATATAATATATATTATATATATATATATATAAATATATATATTATATATATATATATATATATATATATATATATATATATATATATATATATATATATATATATATATATATATATATATATATATATTGTTAGAATCATCGAAAGGAATGAATACGGAACGAGAGAGTGATTCATAAATTTGGAAATGTTTAGATAAGTTAACCTTGTCGCTGCTTTCGATTTCGAAGACGGGTGACGGTTCAATGACCTTAGTGTGGTGCATTTTTGGGGATTCAACATTATTTACGAAGGCCGCCGCCGGTCAAAGGGAGTATCGAATGATGACGTGGTGTTCTTGTGCGTTGTTTGGTCTGGAGTGCTGAGTATTTCTTTATTTGATTTATTAAGTACTTGAGCCACGTAAAATTATTATTGGGTCGCACAGGAATGAAAATAACAAGGGTTACGTCGACATTCTGATAATCTCTCTGCTCGGGTTAACTTGCCGCTTTCGCTGTATTGTATCTCTTTGAATTTCGAATAATTGAAAAGTAAATGCTATTGACTATAAGTGAATTTAATTTCCTATCTTCTTAATTATTTTAAATTGCTAATATCAGAAGTGGGATTGTGCCTTAACGCCGTAATTGGACTGTTGAATGGTGTTCTAGTGATACAACAAAAAAAAAAAAAATAACTTTTTGTTTTTGTGCTTAAACATTGATTTGAAAAAGTTCAAATAAATGAAAATCGCTTCTAGTGATAGTGATTGTTCAACTAACGCAATTTTACAAGTATTAGTAAAGGCGTTGCAGCCCCAGAAATCTTTGAGATCAGGTTGATTTATTGTAGGTATTTTAGACGCCGAAAATAATGATTGCCGCTATAATGGGTAAGTCAGTTGAACATGTTAATATGGAAATTGGATTATCTGATGTACAATTTTTGGCGAAAAATTGGTATGTTTTTTATTGAATGATTCAAAAAAAAAAAAAAAAAAATGGTTGCAATTCTGTATAACAAACTTGGATTATCTGATGTACAATATTTTTGGCGAAAATTGGTATGTTTTTATTGAATGATTCTAAAATATAAAATGGTTTGAATGATATAATCCAGATTTCGGACAGAATTTTAGGAAAAGCTATTCCATCACGAAAAAAAAAAATCTAGGGCGATTTATTAGAAGAAGCAGTTAAGTTCGCCTAGTTCGCTAGTTCCAATTTTGTCACTTATGAAACTTACAGTGCGAATAATAATAATAACGATAATTATTCATTCACACAAGTGTGATACAAATACAAATTAAAAAAAAAAGAACAAGGATCGGTTGTGAATGAATAAAAACTGGATAATTGTAAAATCTTTGTGTGTAAAATAATTGTTTCAAGTTGATTTGGTAGAATTAGTTATTCACGGCATATCTGAGTTAGATGTGCGAAATGGCAGCCAAGAAACAGTTTCTGAGTTACTCGTATTTTTTGTAGACGTTTTTTCTAAATCCTCAAGTAGTGAAATTGACTATGGGAGGACATAATTCTTCAAAAAGAAAATTTGTTAGGACTGACTAATATAGTACTACATTTCGGAAAATAAACAATGTTATCAGTATGATGCAATTCTTATCCAGAAACTTGAACGTCAGCCCAGGTTGGTTTTCTAGTTTAATGAAAGGACTACAGAATGTGAATCCAAACAATACCATTATTACGAATTTTAAACATTAGTGATAATTCCAGCTATTTAACATTTTCACACTTACTTGCGATTAATTGTAATTATTTGTAATTAATTACAGAAAAGTTCTGAAATCAAAAATAACTAATATGGTAATAAGTGTGGTGCTGCTTTTGACTCGTTCTAGCACCATAACCTCATAACTGAGTTCTGCAACTGTAACAAATTTGGGAATAGGTTTTAATAAATTGCAATTAATGTGTTTTAAAAAAAAAATTGCACGTACAGTGAAATAGTTTGTGAGGTATGCTGTATAACAAAAATGCTTACCCTGACGGAACAACAAACAAACAGTGTTTTGTTCCTCCTAGGAAGAGACGCTTTTAGTATTTTTCGAATTTTTCACGATTGGCTATTAAAAGAATTATGATTCGATAGCTGAAATAACTTTTGTTTCCTCGAATGCGAATGTTTGTCAAACGATACACTAAGCATTGTGTTGTAATTTGTGCTGTAAAAGAAAACAAGAACTGGCCCTTTGCAAGGATTTATATATCCAGTTGAGAAACCTAAGGAACCCTTCCACACATTACACATGGACTGTTTAGGACATTGCCGTTAGCATCAGATAAAAATAAACATATTCTCGTTATTGTAGATGCCTTCACAAAGTACTGCATTTTAATACCTATGAAGTCAGTAACCACTTCGGAAGTTCGGGAGAAGTTCCAGACTGTCTTGTCATTGTTCGGTACTCCACAGAAAGTTGTGATGGATGCAGCCACTTCTTTTAGAAACAGTACATTCCCAAAATTTCTCGAAAAAATGGAATATCGAATATCATTATGTCACACCTGACATCCACCGAGGTAATGGCCAGGTGGAAAGATATATGCGAACAATAAGAAATCTTTTGAGAATTGAGACGAAAGTCAAGTCAGAATGGCCAAACGGTTTGTGGAAAATACAACTAGTTCTGAATACAACAATACAAAAGGCCATAGGAATGACCCCTTTGCAACTTCTTCTGGGTATCCGGAAGTCGACTCCCCTGATTCAGGCAGTACTGAAAGTATTTCGCAAGATTTAACACCAATTCGAAACCGGGAAGTAGACAGAGAACGTGCTGCTGAAAAACTATTTGCTCGCCCTGAAAGTACCATTACAGCTAATAGACGCAGGAAAGATAATATTCATTATGCACCAGGTGACTTTGTTCTGATGCATCTTGATTCCCAGATGCACATCAGCAAAAGTGAATACGAATTTTTGGGTCCACATGAGATTGTGAATTGTTTGGAAAATGGGCGATATGACATCAAGAAGGTGGGCACAAATATCATAACGAAAGCTGCAAAAGACCAATTGAGACGATGGCCTATACAGTGGTCGGTGTCTTGTGACATGAATGGAATTCTCGAATTCCTAGCAAGAGAAGATGACGTTGATGTTGAAAAAGCAGGTAAGGCCTGTCTAAATTCACAAACTCATTTAATGTCTTTATTTTTCGGTCTCTCACCCTTTAGTGGAAAGAGCCGGGTGGTAGCTGAGGTCTCCACATGTTCATTTTACTAATGCTTTTATTTTTATTTGTCGGTCTCTCACCCTTTAGTGGAAGAGCCGGGTGGTAGCTGAGGTCTCCACATGTGTATTTACTAATGCTTTTATTTTTATTTGTCGGTCTCTCACCCTTTAGTGGAAGAGCCGTGTTGAAGCTGAAGTCTCCACATGGTTATTTACTAATGTTTTTATTTTTCGGTCTCTCACCCTTTAGTGGAAGAGCCGGGTGGCAGCTGAAGTCTCCACATGTTTATGTACTAATGTTTTTATTTTTCGGTCTCTCACCCTTTAGTGGAAGAGCCGGGTGGTAGCTGAAGTCTCCACATGTTTTATTTACTAATGCTTTTATTTTTCGGTCTCTCACCCTTTAGTGGAAGAGCCGGGTGGTGGCTGAGGTCTCCCCATGTTTTTTTTATATAGCTTTTATTTTTTTTTGCGGTCTCTGTCCCGTTAGTGGTAGAGCCGGGAGGTGGTAGAGATTCCTACAAACTTAATAGATATATGTTTTGGCCGAATTATTTTAATTTCAGCTGGCAGCGCCGAGAGCGTCACTGCAGTCAGGTTGGCCGTGTTAGAAATCATCGAAAAGGAATGAATACGGAACAAGAGAGTGATTCATAAATTTGGAAATGTTTAAGATAAGTTAACCTTGTCGCTGCTTTCGATTTCGAAGACGGGTGACGGGTTCAATGACCTAGTTGTGGTGCATTTTGGGGATTCAACATTATTACCGAAGGCCCGCCGCCGGTCAAAGGGAGTATCGAATGATGACGTGGTGTTCTTGTGCGTTGTTTGGTCTGGAGTGCTGAGTATTTCTTTATCTTGATTTTATTAAGTACTTGAGCCACGTAAAATTATTATTGGGTCGCACAGGAGTGAAAATAACAAGGTTGACGTAGACATTATGATAATCTCTCTGCGCGGGATTACTCGACGCTTTTGCTGTATTGTATCTCTTAGAATATCGAATATTTGAAAAGTATATGTTATTGACTATAAGTGAATTTAATTTCCTATCTTCTTAATTATTTTAAATTGCTAATAATATATACCTATATATATATATATATATATATATATATATATATACCTATATATATATATATATATATATATATATATATATATATATATATATATTCCCCGGTACATTTGCCATCTCCAGCGACTCCCATCGAATTAATAGAGCTGACATTTCGTACCTGAAGTGGTTTCCGAAACAGAACTATCAAAATTTAATTGATTTATCGAAACGCCGCTATTTTAACGTAGATATTTCCTGGTTTTTTTCGTGATTTTTGAAACATTGCCAAACTGCAAAGCTTCTGCAGATTGAGTTAGAGGGTTGAAGTTTGGTAAGTACATACTTTGAGTTTATGTTGAAATACAATCTTTTGTGGGTTTCAACCTATTTTCCTGTAATTCTTCGTGACTATTTCGTCCCAATTTCATCTAGATCTTTTTGCCATTGCTACGCGATGCACTTCGCTAAATTTTTTTCACGATAGAGGGTTGAAATTTGGAACGTGCATTGAGTTGATATTGAGGTAAATTCCTTCATTACTTTCAACTTCTTTCCTCAACCACGATGCACTCCGCAAATTTGTTTTAAATAAAATAAATTATTATGATTTTTCAAAACATAATTCAATTCGTTCGAACCGCATGTCGACTCGATGCACTTCTCGCGAAAAATACGACCTTAGCGAGGGAGCTCTGCTGCTCACGACTGTTTTTCAATTTAAATCGAGCTATAAACTGTGGTTAAAAAAGGTCCCCAGAGAAAATCAAGCATTAGGAAATTTAATTGAAAAGAAATTTTCAATTAAAAACCAAGTTGGGAATATACAAAAGACAAGAGCAATCTAATTCATCCTGAAATGTCAGTCTACCTACAAAAAATCAGAGTAAATTGAAATTAAGAAGAACAATTTTTATGGTACCAAACCATCAAATATTACAAATTAATTTAAAAAGTAATTTATAATATTTGTGAAGAAAAACCATTTTCGTAGTTTTTCCGGTCCTCGAGCTATTTCTAAGTTTAAAATAAATTAAATTAAATATCGAAAACACTCTTTCCACTTATGCTGAAGAGATTATAGCAGAAAACAATTATTTAATGATGTAGAAAATTTTCTGAACAACATTGATATTTCGTTTAGATTTCCACCAGTCAACAAATAATTCAACATAAATTGTTGTAAAAGTTTGCTATTTCCATGTGAAATGAAATAATCAGTTTGAAGATGAAAGTCGAAAAACCGCGGTTCAATAAAAAAATTTTAAAATTTCAGTTTTTCAAAAAAATCATGTTTATCATCATCGACGCCTGATAATATCGAATTGGTGAGCGAAACGCTCCAAAAAGAAAGTTTTCGTATCGATGTCAGAGTTTAGATTCATTAAGTTGTTTCGTTGATACTAAAAATGCGTTTGCAACTAACAATGCTCCATTTTGACGCACTGCGTTAAAAATCACAAGAGTCATCTTTAAAGCTGATTCTATTGAAGATCTAGAATTTCTAGCCTATATTAATAAAATAGGGTTGAAAAAGTTCAAAGGTCCTACATAGAACTTTTTCTCACCTTTTTTATTGTTATAGGAAGGCAATTCAAAATTTCCGAATACTTCACCTTTATAGTTAATTCTATTGAAGATCTCGAATTTCAAACCAATATCAATAAAATAGGCGAGAAAAAGTTCAATGTTTATAAATTCAAGTTTTTCTCTCCTATTTTCTTGTTGTAGGAAGGCAATTCAAGATCTTCGAATACTTCACCTTTATAGTTGATTATATTGAAGATCTTGAATTTCAAACCAATATCAATAAAATAGGCGAGAAAAAGTTCAATGTTTATAAATTCAAGTTTTTCTCTCCTATTTTCTTGTTCTAGGAAGGCAATTCAAGATTATCTTTATAGTTGATTATATTGAAGATCTTGAATTTTAAACCTATATAAATAAAATAGGCGAGAAAAAGTTCAAAGTTTATAAATTGAACTTTTTGTCGCCTATTTTATTTTCACAGGCATACAATTTAAGATCTTCACTTTATATCAACAGTTTCATTTATTTCCCCGCTTCCGTTATCAAGACCTTCAACGAAATTGAAGTTAATGCAACCAACGAATAGAGAAACGATCACGATTGGCAATAAGGATGCGGAGTGTCAAGAAACCGGGAAATTTTACTTGGCCGATACATAAATACTCGTTGCAAGTCAACATCAGAACAAGGCGTCTGCTTCACGTAAACCAATATTTCAGCTTTGCGGATTTATTTCTCTTCGCGCTGGAATGTATAAATCTTGTAACACGAAGTGTTCTATACTTTCCAGATATAATTTAAAGATTTGTTCAGTTCAAGGGTCACGGTTATTTTGTGTGAAATCGTCGGGTTTGTTTTCCTGAGAACCAATAATATCGGAAGGTTTGGCACTTATTCTCGTTCTCATGTTGAAATTTTGTTGGATTGTGTAAACCCTGAGAGCGAAACTAATTTTTATTTTATTTGAATAACATTTTATACAAAAGTAGTTATTTCTTCAGCAGTATAATATAAACATTTCAAAAATATTGTTTCGTATTGTATGTAAGTATATAACAATAAAAATCTGAACACAGTACTATCCAGCTATTGTCTTCTTCAGGAAAAACATGTCCCATTTCAGTCTAGCGAAGCGCCAACAAAACTATTAATAAAATTTGATACGTACAAATTGTTCAGACTTCAAAAAAATCAAAGGTCATTAAATTTGCTTCTGGCGCCACGAGTTATGTCGCCCACCTTATTACTATACAGTTAAAAAACTAATCGAATTTTTAAACGGATTTTTTTGAATGAATGATTATAGTACACACCTATCTTTGTGCATACCACCTGGATAATTTGAGTATTTAAAATTAAGATTTCGGTTATTTTTATCTAAGGATCTATAGAGATCAATGTCAGTTCTTGTATTTCGTTTATGTTGAAACAATAAAATTAACTTTTAATAGACAAAAATCAGCAAAAACGTTCTGAGAAAGTGAAGACTGAATTAACAGTATTGAATTTTTTCCTTAAAATAAATGAATTGATGGAGAAATTATTCCGAAGAATCTTCACAAAATTAATGGAAAAATTCGTTTCCAATACCGATTGAAAAAACCGCCACAAATCTTCGTATAAGAAAATGAAATGTGATGATTATGTTTGATTATTTTGAAATTAAAAAAAAAAGAATTCATATATTTCGAGAAATCATTAAACATTTTCACAGTTAGCTCAAGTTCCACTGACAGAGTATCTTTACATATGTTGCAAATCCAAGAATACTGAAATGAAAGTGGTCGGATTACACATGAAGAAACAGAAACTGGTTTTTAATACTGGGGTGATTTGAAGTCGAACTGAAAGTAGCAAATGAGATAATAAATGTTTAAAGCTCTAGCTAATATTCAAAATCTCTATGGTTTTCTTTTGTACTATTGAGAACTCGTTTTAATACAAGAGATGAAACTAACTTTACAAATTGAATATCTTACAATTATTATAGAAATGAGAAATACAAATGAAAAGTGGGAAACCTAAATGTAATCTATTGGCAGTTACATAATTGTATAAAAGTGGGTAAACATAACAGGTGCAAAGATCCATATTTTACTAAAATAAATTGAACGTAGAGAATTATTCATATCTAATTAATCATTCAATAAATTATTGGAACTTCTTCTAATATAGATTTCACATGCTTCTATTAAATTAAGTTTATAGCCTTTCTTCTATGTATGTATTCTTTCGAATTCGAATTGAAGCTATGATTATATTCCAGAAGATGTGATGCATATGTTGAATTCTGTTTCTTAAACAAAACTCCTATCTTAACTTATTTCATGTTCAGATATTCTAACTCCGAAGTTTCTGCCAGTTTGTGCTACTAAATTTTCATTAAATAATATACATTGATACTAATTATTCTATAGTAGTGGAATTTATAAAATAAATTGAAGTGGATGCAACATATCCTCAAACGAAACAATTATTTTGGTTTGGACCATTGATCAAATATATATAAACGAAACCAAACTCTAATAACTTGATCAGTGAAATCTGGCGTGAATATGGAAATAATACTGAAATAAAAAAATTTAAGGTCGTCATGTTTAAAAGGATTGTTAGAAAAGAAGGTGAAGTAAACTTAATATAAGAATTGGGCTGTCCGAGCTACTCCACTACACTGGTTCTTGTCTTATCTTGGAAGTAGAAAACAATTTGTAAGGACAAATAACTACAATTCTGCTTGTAAATCTATCTCTAGCGGTGTCCGCCATGGTTCTGTTTTAGGTCCTGTCCTCTTCTTATTATTTATGAATGATAATACGTATCTGAAGATCAGTGGAGAAATTACGCTTTTTGCGGATGATACGAGTATTACTTGGAGCAATCCTAATTCTGCGACGCTGCACTCTGAAATGACAATTGATCTTGGATTGATCAAGTCCTGGTCTGATGGAAACTTACTTTGCTTCAACGTAGATAAAACCGTCGCCTTGTTATATAAAGATAATACCCAGGATCTATTCCTGCAGAACCATGTCATTAAAATAGTCGATTCTGTCAGACTTTTAGGCCTCTTTATCGACAATAATCTCAAATTTTCACAGCGTGTGCATGTCTTAGCTAAAAAATTATCATCGGCCTGTTTCGCCATTAAATCCATCTCAAGTGAATCAGATACGGCATCTACAAGAATTGTCTATTTTGCATTGTTCGAATCTTTGTTATGGTCTTCCCTTCTGGGGTTCATGTAATTCTTCACAACTTGACACCATTCACAAATTGCAGAAGAGAGCAATTCGTCACATTTTTGTACTGAAAAATAAGGCTCATTGCAAACCTTACTTCAAGAAAAATGGAATCATAAGGCTTCCTTCTTTATACTTACTTGAATCTGTGTGCTGTGTGCTGTGTATTTTCATGCCGTACCCTTGGTGTCACAGCACGGGTATTCCACCGGATCTTCGGGACATCATGTTGACCTTCCTCTGAATTAAAATTAATAATAAAAAAATTATTAAAAAGTCCATCATTCACAATGCTGAGAAAATTTACAATCAACTTCCAGAGGATTCAAAATCTATAACTTTCTTGGCCAATTTTCGGAAACCAACAGAATCTTATTTTCTTGACAGGCCTTATTACTCTATAGAGGATTACTATTCTGAGTATTGATTATATTTTTTGATTGATGTGTGTTTATTTTTATGTTTCACATTGTTTATTTTCTTCATTTTTCGCTTTGTCAATAAAGTGTATAATTTAAGACAATAAAGCATATTTTGATTTGATTTGATGGAATATAAGAATTGAGATGACCTTAAGTCTATGGAATAGGAACAATTGTATATTCTCCACATCGTTGATTTCCCATAAATCACTCGGGCATGTAACATCGGCCCGTTGAAGCTACCGAACTGGCGAAACATAGATATGAAGCTCGATAATGCGTCTATTAAAGTGTGAAAACTTCATGCACTCACTATTTACATATCTGGAAGAAAATAATTACCTGTTAGATAATAATAGAATCGTGCGATGTCTTTAGCCCAAGACACGACCTCTGGCTATCCACAATTCACAATTACATGCACGGATTGCACAGTTAAATAAGAAATAATATCTGTGAATATCTTTATAGAAAATTGCAAATGTCGCTTATAAATCCATCAAAGGAAAAATGTATTATTAATTGCATGGCATTATTAAAAAGTAACGTCAAGAAAGTGAAATATTTACTATGTATTTAAATTGAACCATTTGATTAATGAAATACGTGAAATGATTCTAGCAGGATCGTAATATCAATATTTTATAGGTACTTATATCAGACTTATATCAGAATTGTTTGACGAAGAAATTATTTTAACCGATTTCTCTTTTTCTATAGGAAAGCAGTCAGGTGAGGGAGTAGTTTTTTTGCCACACCACAGTTCTCGAAATAATTTTTATGTCCTATATATATTTATATATATATATATATATATATATATATATATATATATATATATATATATATTTTTATATATATATATATATATATATATATATATATATATATATATATATATATATATATATATATAATCTCTTGATAATTATTAGCAATAACAGGCTGGTTGAATCTTAAAAAACTCGATTTTATTAAAGAGTTGACGTTTTACTTCGATATTCTTAATTGAAATTTCTTTGACATTTATTGATGTGAAAAAATTGAAAAAATAAAGATGAAAATAGTACAACAAACAAAATCCTCTGATACGGAAGACAATCACCCTCATTGTAAACCACAATGAGGGTGATTGTCTTCCGTATCAGAGGATTTTGTTTGTTGTACTATTTTCATCTTCAAATTTTCAATACAATGCTTTGCTACGCCGTTCTGATGAGGACCAAAGAGTCCGAAACACGTGTCAACGGCTGCTTCCATATAAACGTACTATACCGATAATTTTACTCCACATCTTTAATGTTTTCCCATGACTCATTTCTTTGTTGTTAGATAAATAATACCCTATTATTTTTATTTTCAAACATTACGTAGGTAAAGGTTTCTTTGGTTTCCCTTACCATCTAATCATAACATTTTTGAATGTTAATATTAGACTGAATAGTATATAATAAATAACTAGCAAGACAAAGCAGCCTTATTTTTTCAATTTTTTCACATCAATAAATGTCAAAGAAATTTCAATTAAGAATATCCAAGTAAAACGTCAACTCTTTAATAAAATCGAGTTTTTTAAGATTCAACCAGCCTGTTATTGCTAATAATTATCAAGAGATTAAAAATAGATCACAGGCAACAACAATTCGAATAAATATATATATACAGTGCTTTCATGATGAAAGGAACAAATTCATTAAAAAATTAGGTTTCTATTTCATGTTAAAATCCTCGGACAGGTCGATTAGTATTTTTATTTGGGCAATTTTCGCAATAAACATTTTGTATACAGGGTGTCTCATTCAAGAGCTATGGCTTTGTCATTAGTTTTTTTAAAGGTAATGCCCTGTATATTATTTCACTTTACAACTCTACGATAAATTCTTATCACTTTTTGTGAACATACCATATGCCTCAAATTGATGGATTCCCAGATTATAACGGAGATAGTGAAGCACCTGGAGATTTAAAATGTGGTTTAAAAGTACAAAAAAAAATTTAGGTAAACATTGTCATTAAATCTGAAGAATGAAATTTCACATGTACCATCTGAATTCATTCACTGGTGCTGTATAGTCCGCAGTTTTCACGTTTTTAACGCTCCAGGCACTACACTACTTCATTGTTTAAGAAAATGCAATTACTTGAGAGAGAACGTATTGAAGTACTTATGATGATTGGTTTTGGAGATAGGGTGCGTTCACAAGAAGAAGTCTGCAATCTATTCAATGAAAATCATCCTGATCGTCCGCCAATTACTAGATCGACAGTCAGCAAAATTGAATCAAAATTCAGGAGATACGGCCACGTTAGAGATTTACCTAAAGGAAGACCACCGAGAGTATCTGAAGAAACAGTGCTGAACGTTCTACTAGAGAGCCAAGATAACCCTCATGCATCCATTACTACAATTTCCAATAATTTCAATTTATCAGTAGGGTCCGTGCATAAAATACTTAAGGTAAATAAGTATCATCCCTATAAAATTAAGCTGGTACATGAATTATTAGAAGACGATTTTGACCGCAGAGTACAGTTTTGTGAGCAGATTCTTGAAATTCATAATCAACATCTAAATTTCATTACAAACATAATTTTTTCTGATGAAGTCACCTTTACTTTAAATGGCCACGTCAACAGACAAAACTGTAGGTATTGGGCGACCGAGAATCCTCATTGGATGCAAGAATGCCACACACAGCGGCCTCAAAAAATTAATACATGGCGCAGCGATTGTTCGAAATCTGATAATAATGGCTCTAGGCTCTTGCTTGTTTCGATTATTCTGTATGAGATATGGTACCCCTAACGGGCAGGTTGACGTTACCTTTGCAAACTTCTCTCATGTTTTCTTTGAAGGAACACTAAACGGCGAGGACTACTTGAACTTTCGCCAGTTCGAACTCATTCCGGCTTTAGCTGTTTTGTTTCCTAACCCACAAGATCCTGACATACCTAATAACGAGATATGGTTTCAACAAGATGGGGCACCTCCTCACTATTCAATCGCTGTTCGACAATTTCTTGATGCAACTTTTCCCAACAGATGGATAGGACGGAGAGGTCCGATTGAGTGGCAGCCTTTTCAAGATTAATTGGGTCCGAACAAGATGGATATCGGCAAGCGAGCAGGTCTTTGAGGAAGGTTTTCGCCAGATCTCTCATGGGGGGCAGTCGAACCCCATTGGATTTTTTCTTATGGGGTTATATTCTAAAGTTTATTTGAATAGACAAATAATATTGATGATCTAAAAGAGAGAATCAGGCAGGAAATAAGACTTATCAGTCCAGAAGTAATTGAAAATGTGCAAGGGAAAACATTGAATCGACTTCAAAAATGTCTCGAAGTAAACGGATAACAGATTGAACATATGTAAAAATTAAATTAGTAATTACATTTGTGTGTTTTCATATCGTACCTCTCATTACCCACTATCTCCGTTTCTGGCAATCCATCGAGTTGAGGCATATGGTATGTTCACAAAAAGTGATAAGAATTTATCGTAGAATTGTAAAGTGAAATAATATACAGGGTATTACCTTTAAAAAAACTAATGACAAAGCCATAGCTCTTGAATAAGACACCCGTTATACAAAATTCTTATAGCGACAAATGCCCAAATAAAAATACTAATCGACCTGTCCGAGGATTTTACATGAAATAGAAACCTAATTTTTTAATGAATTTGTTCCTTTCATCATGAAAGCACTGTATATATATATATATATATATATATATATATATATATATATATATATATATATATTATATATATATATATATATATATGCAGGGTGTTCCTGAATAACGTCAGAAAATTTCGAGACATTGTAAGAAAAAAAGTTCCAATGAATGTAGGTCCGCAAATGCTTCCTCGCCGAAATACAGTTGAAGTTTGAAAAAAAAAATTTAATTTTTTATAATATCTTCTAAACTACGAATGCTATCAAGATGAACTTCAGAAGATTGTTATTACTTCTCAAGTTCTATAAACTACTGTTGAAATTTCTTCTAAAACTCTCAAGGAACGGAAAATAGAGGGGTCCCTCAAATATATGGTCGAATGAAACCCACGGTACCCCACTATTTTCCACTCCTTGACAGTTTTGGAGGAAATTTCAACAGTAATTCATAGAATTTGAGAAGTTATAACAATGTTCTGAAGTTCATCTTGATAGCATTCGTAGTTTAGAAGATATTGAAAAAAATTAAATTTTTTTCAAACTTCAACACCCTATATTTCGGTGAGGAAGCATTTGCGGACCTACATTCATTGGAACTTTTTTCTTAAAAAGTCTTAAAGAATAACCCCTCGAAATTTTCTGACGTTATTCTTGAACACCCTATATATATATATATATATATATATATATATATATATATATATATATATATATATATATATATATATATATATATATATATAGATATATATATATATATATATATATATATATATATATATATATATATATATATATATATAAATAAGAAATTGTTTTCAAGAGCTTGGGACTAAGTGAATTAAAAGGCAATTACATGAAGGATCTTATATGCACAGTCGAATATTTCGAACCATTTGTTTCTTTCTCAACGACACTAAAACAGATTAAAAATATATGTATACATCAATGCCGGATATTAGCCAGAATTCAGTTAGCTTACGCAAATGATCGGTGTATGACTAGAACCAACCATCAAAAAATAATAAAATTAAGACATCAACAGATGTGTAATCATCATGAAAATAATAAAAGGCAGTTGCATTTTGCATTGCAAATGGACATCGAGCTCGCGAATCTGGTAACGGAATATTTATTTATTGTAATTTGAAAGGTTAGCAATGACAATCCGTCAGCTGTCAACGACGCTGTCACCGCCAGTCCAGACTAGAAATAGAAATGGTGCGTTCAGACACCAAGAACAACTAACTGTGTGTCATGCGATGACGACATCCTTCGATCAAGGTTTCTTGTCGAATTCAACGTATATATAGTTGTAAATTTGACTCAGATTGTTGATGTCCGATTTCGAGTTCATGACACTGTCACCCCCACTGACAAAACACATCTCGAGGAACAAACGTTTGGACCATGAATTTTCAGTGGCCAAGATTTTGGTGGAATTGTACTACATATTATGACCCTTTGTATGCACATGGTTGGCCAGCGCGCACCTACCAGGCCTCAACCTAGCATCGCTCTTATGTAGTGTTATTCTATTTTTCAGAGTTTGGGACGTCTGTCCTATGTAAGCCAACTCGCAATTATGGCACTGGATTTGGTATATGATTCCATGTCTCAACATGGGAGGGACTCTATCCTTGATCCTAGAGAATAACAATCTGTTCGTAAGCACATTGTATTGTGCGATTTTGATGTTTTCAATTCCATGAAACATATTGGAAAGTTTGTTGGAGAGATGATCTACATGTGGCAACCTAGTGTAACGAACCAGCACGTCCTCAGGGGGCCCAGACATGGCTCTTCGGGGCAACGGCGAACTGAATAGGAGTTTATTCAAAAAATATCTGTTGTATCCATTGTCTTGAAGTATGTGGAAGAGTCTGCTGAGTGCCGATGACAGTAAAACAGGATGAAGGACAGGATAAAACGTTTGGTGCATCATGTTTTACTGTCATCGGCACTCAGCAGACTCTTCCACATACTTCAAGACAATGGATACAACAGATATTTTTTGAATAAACTCCTATTCAGTTCGCCGTTGCCCCGAAGAGCCATGTCTGGGCCCCCTGAGGACGTGCTGGTTCGTTACACTAGGTTGCCACATGTAGATCATCTCTCCAACAAACTTTCCAATATGTTTCATGGAATTGAAAACATCAAAATCGCACAATACAATGTGCTTACGAACAGATTGTTATTCTCTAGGATCAAGGATAGAGTCCCTCCCATGTTGAGACATGGAATCATATACCAAATCCAGTGCCATAATTGCGAGTTGGCTTACATAGGACAGACGTCCCAAACTCTGAAAAATAGAATAACACTACATAAGAGCGATGCTAGGTTGAGGCCTGGTAGGTGCGCGCTGGCCAACCATGTGCATACAAAGGGGCACAATATGTCGTACAATACCACCAAAATCTTGGCCACTGAAAATTCATGGTCCAAACGTTTGTTCCTCGAGATGTGTTTTGTCAGTGGGGGTGACAGTGTCATGAACTCGAAATCGGACATCAACAATCTGAGTCAAATTTACAACTATATACTTGAATTCGACAAGAAACCTTGATCGAAGGATGTCGTCATCGCATGACACACAGTTAGTTGTTCTTGGTGTCTGAACGCACCATTTCTATTTCTAGTCTGGACTGGCGGTGACAGCGTCGTTGACAGCTGACGGATTGTCATTGCTAACCTTTCAAATTACAATAAATAAATATTCCGTTACCAGATTCGCGAGCTCGATGTCCATTTGGAATGCAAAATGCAACTGCCTTTTATTATTTTCATGATGATTACACATCTGTTGATGTCTTAATTTTATTATTTTTTGATGGTTGGTTCTAGTCATACACCGATCATTTGCGTAAGTTAACTGAATTCTGGCTAAGATCCGGCATTGATGTATATATATATTTTTAATCTGTTTTAGTGTCGTTGAGAAAGAAACAAATGGTTTCGAAATATTCGACTGTGCATATAAGATCCTTCATGTAATTGCCTTTTAATTCACTTAGTCCCAAGCTCTTAAAACAAATTCGCATTCAAACAAGGACTATTACTTCTCTTTAATATATATATATATATAGATATATATATATATATATATATATATATATATATATATTATATATATATATATATATATATATATATATATATATATATATATATATATATATATATATATATATATATATATATATATATATATATATATATATATATATATATATAGCGTGTCCACGCATGAGGGCCCAAAAGGAAAAACTTTATTATTTTCAGTTTTATCGAAAAATGTTAATATTCATGAAGAGTTTTGTTTGTTGAAAATCCCCATAAACTGAAATAAAATTAAAGTTTTTCAAAACCTGTTTAATTTTGTATTCAATAACATGTGAAACCCTATGAATTTTTGCACGTAGTTGGAAAATGTAATAATAATCTAGTGAGTATTCTCATTTTTTTGGAATATTCTTGGATTGGGCGTGTGATTATCTCCATCATAGACAAATGCTTGTTAAAGTGGAAAACAGTTTTTCTGGAAAGCATACCTTGAACATAGGTGTTCCACAGGGTTCAGTATTGGGGCCATTAATTTTTTTATTATTCGTCAATGATATGCCCGAACATATCAATACTGAACTATTGGCTCTGTTTGCTGATGATACTTCACTAGTGGTTACAGGTCGTAATCGTGAAGAATTAGTTATATCCACTAAAGAGATTATGGAATGCTTCGATAGATGGTGTGAGCAAAATTGTCTGATTTCAAATATCTCCAAGACAGAGTGTATATATTTTAATACGAAAAACACTCCAAACACTATCCAATTCGACATGAATGGAGCAAATATTGTATCCACTCGAACCACAAAATTTTTGGGTATACATGTAGATGAAAACTAACGTTTTACGGATCATATCGATAGCCTCAGTAAAAATTGAATAAATCAAGATTTGCAATTTCACGTCTGAAGTTCTCAATGCCAACTGAGTCTTTGTTGACAGTATACTACAGTCTTGTATACAGTCATATGTCCTACAATGTCGTTCTCTGGGAAATTCTGTAAACAGTGGAAGAATTTTCATCGCACAGAAGAGAATAATTCGAACTATATTCGGGTTATCTTCGCAGGAATCGTGTAGGCCATGCTTTATTTTTCACAAGATTCTGACTTTTCCATGTTTGTACATATTAAAATGTCTAATCCTCATCAAGGAGAATTGCCCGAAGTTTGTGAGGAATTCACATTACCACGATTATCCTACCAGGAATGGTAATCTTTTGTATATCCCGAGACATAGTACAACAAAATTCGAGCGATCTCCCACATATCAGGGGATAAAATTCTTCAACCATTTGCCAGAGAGTATAAGTAACCTTAATAAAATTAGGTTCCAGAGCAGAGTGAAGTCAATACTTTCTTCCAGGGGCTACTATAGTATTGAGGAGTTCATGTCTGACTATAACGTCAATCAATTTGTTTGATGGTTTGAGTGTAGTGTTATTTTTGTTTTGTGTGTGTACTATATACAAATTTGTATGTCCTATATACAACTTGACTTGTCCAATACATATTTGTCGATGTCTGAATTGATCAATATAATTATTATAATTATTATTATTATCATTATTATTATTATTATTATTATTATTATTATTATTATTATTATTATTATTATTATTATTATTATTATTATTATTATTATTATTTCTTTATTCATTTTTTAATCCACTCTAAAATGGTACATTCGGTTTTTTCAGTGAATAAATTAATTGCGTACTTATACGAAACAGCTCCAATACCATAGCACTTCGCAAGATATATTTTTTATTGAAAAGTTAGTATAGTTGAAAAAGAATGACACGATGAAAATTATTTACTGAAGTTGACAGTTACCTAGGAATATCGCAAAAGTCACTCGCTAGATTATTAGATTTCCGAACTAAGTGCAAAAATTCATAGGTTTTTACATCAAATTGAATATAAAATGAAGCAGGTTTTGAAAATTTCGAATTATATTTCATTTTATGGGGTTTTTGAACAAGCAAAATTTTTTTATCAAGAATAGCATTTTTTCCTGAAATTGGAAATAAAAATGTTTTTCCTCTTGGGCACCTCATCCTTGGACACGGTATATAAAATAATTTTTCAAATTATTGAAGAATTTCCTTGTTTACTTTATGTAATACTTGGAAAATATGATTTTTCACATTGCTTTCTGCTAGATACAATAGCTGATGCAATCGATAAAATTCTAAATCTCACACGAATTCCATCGGATTGAAACATTGTTGGTGGCATGAAAGCGTACCTACCAACAATTTAAATATCACGGTATATTATAGACATAATAATTGCTCACGCTATGTTTATTCAACGGCATTTTTCTCAAAATCTGAAATTTATAGACACGATTTAATATAATATCTGGGAGGCAATTTCGAAATGCATGCCTACATAAGTGATGCGTTAATAAATATCTCTTTGCAATAATTGACAATTTAATGACGAACTGTGTTCATTTCTAATGTGTAAGCTTTACTTTGCGACTTCCGACAATACTTTTTAGATACACTCTCATCTATACTCAATTTTCATTTATTTCACTGAGTATCCCATCAGGACACTCTAGATTTAATCGTGCTACTCAAGCAATCAAAAATAATTTAACTTCATAAAGAAGACATGGAGTGGCCTTTCCGAAGCCTATCTGTTGTGTGTGTAAGAAGAGAGAAAATCGCCTTGACAGGCTCCTTGGCGTATCGTGTCCTTGTTGCTTTCCTAATGATTCTTGAATGTTGAAAAAAATTTAAAAAATCGTATAGATACGTAAAATAATTTGAAAATAAATAATGAAAAAAAAATCTTTAACAACGGTTAACTTCTGTATCAGTTCTTTATAAAAAAAACAAGAAAATTAGAACATACCTACTATCAATATTAGGTGAATTGAAATAATGCTGGCTAGTGACTAGTCTCAAAGCCTCGAGCGGGGTATAATGCTTCTGCAAATGCCCCGGTATACTTTTTAAAAAAAGACCTGGGGTGAATCACTACAGTTTTTCATATAGTCCAAGATCCCAGAGCCGCCAGAAGTTTACTTATTTTCTCAGAAATAATATGTGTGGCATGAAGTAGAGTTCGTATGTACTTTTAGTGTATGCCTATACCTGCTAGCTTAGACCGAGGGCTAATTTCCAGGTACCAGGTGCTAAAGGTGGAGAAAAACTCAATTTACCTTTCTTAAAGTCACAGGGCTTATTTTTATATATGCTTTGAAGAATACTGTAAAAATCAATAATTATTACTGCCATACATTTCCCATTGGCGGAAGTCTTTGCCAGACGTTTTCAAGGTCCCAAAAAAATAATGGAATTTATTTTCTCCATCTTGACTTTAATATATGATACTCAGGAAACTATTTCAATACCTTCTGAAAGACGCCAGACCGATCGTAAGGGCTAAATATCCCCCAGACACACAATGAGTGTCCTTATGAGTATGAACGCAATGATGTCATGATTCGCCCATCGCCTCTGAACAGACTTAATAATAGTTATTTATGTACGAAATGCATCGGGCAACATTCATCCTCCAGGCCAAAGGCCATTGGACCGAATGTTACCCTCCGGGCGTCTAGTAACGCTCGTGGTGCATACAAGATTCAATTTTTCACGAAAAAATTATTTTATTTTAAAGAAAAATCGATTTTAAAATCGGTTAATTCCTCCTATACTTTCCATTTTTCTTCTCATAGTAGGCATATCACTTGTTGATGTTTTGACGTTTGTGAATATTTTTGTCATCATATTTAGTGAATGTCATTGCTGCTTTCTTTGTGAAGTCTTATAGAAATAATGAAAATGAAAATGAATTTATCCAAGAAGATCATAGAAATGCAGCCAAAGCTGCGAATAGTTCATTGCTGGAGAAATCCAGAGTCGTATACGACAAGGATTATGAAGTATTTAATCAATGGAAGTTGCTTCAGTTGTCCTCGTACAATGAGCTGTTGTTATGATTCATAATGCCCGCTCATAACACCCTAAGAGCATAATGAGTATATTTATAGCAACCGTATCAAAGGTAAAATCAACAAATAATAATATAATAATAATAATAATAATAAGTTCTTTATTTCCAACAGGTATAAAACCCAATTACAGAAAATATTTAAACTATAGCTATATAGAAAAGAAATCAAACCACAGCGCCAGAGACAAAAAGAAAAAACTAATATGAACTAAATGAGACAATACAAAATTAATGCAAAAGTAATATCAACCAGTATCCCGAAAGCTGAAACTAAACCTAATACAAAAAATAAGCTTATTTATTATTTAAATCAGTAGCAAGAACAATAACAAGAGAAAAGAAAATTACATAGTAAAAAATATAATAATTAAATAATATAAGATGTAACGGAAACACTACTTAGCTTAACTTAATTCAATTCAATTCAATTCAATTCAATCAGATTCAAATTCAACTTAAGTACATAACTCCTAACAATAGCTGCAAGTGAATCAAATTGAACGTCACATTCACTCGCAACTGAATGCCCCATGTACCAAATGGGAGATTGCATTAACAAGTTCGTCCTTGGAGTCTCTAGGTGGAATAGTTCCATATTACGGGAAGCTTGCCTCGGAACACGAAATCTCAGAGCAGACAAGAGTGAAGGGCAGTCAATACTGTTGTGCAGTAATTTATATAAAAATTTGAGACATAATATTTCTCTCCTACCCTGCAATGAAACCACATTGAATCGACTCAACAATGCTTCATGACTAACTCCTCTCGGTGGATAAACTTTAATTATCAACAAATAATATACAAGTGAAAAATAATATTATAGGTAGTAAACACAAAAGTACGCATACTCAAACATAGACCAGACTAAAGTAGACAGTAAGTATAGAAGAGAGATCGACGCGCATAGATAATCACTCTTGCACTTAAACGGGCAAATCATGTCCTTGTGCTCATACTCATAGGGACACTTAATGTGTCTGGGGGCACGTTTGGTGTTTACGATCAGTCTGGCTGCTAGTAGAAGGCAAGCAATATCTCCATCATATATAAAAATCAAGACTGAGGAAATAAGTTAAGTTCCATAATTTTTTAGAACCTACAAATCGTCTGGCAAAGACCTGCTCCGACGGGAAGTGTCTGGCAGTAAGAATATTTAATTTATACAGTATTCATTCAATCATATATAAAAATCGGCACTGAGAATTTAAGAGAACTAAATTGAGTTTTTTTCCACCTTTAGCACCTGGTACATGGAAATTAGCCCATGCTAGCAGGTATGCATACACTGAAAGTACAGACAAACACTATTTCATCCCACACATATTATTGCTGAGAAAATAAGTAATATCTGGCAGCTCTGGGATCTTGCTCTTATGTACTCACAGTGCAAATAGAAATTTCCGTTCAATTTCAGGTATATTATATCTATAGTTGATGGAATCCGTCGTTACTACGTGATAATTTAACATGATGAACAAAACAAAAAACTTGAATTTACTACGTTTATTATCACAAAAATACTTTGAAAAATATAACACTGCGATTGCAATTCCGGTCACTAGACCATCATCGAGTTAAGAACTGAAGACAAGATTTAAAGAACACCAACAATGAACAAAACTAAATTTGGATTTACTAAGTTTATTATCACAAAATATTTTAAAAATATAAAACTGCGATTGCAATTTCGGTCACTAGACCATCATCGGGCAGATTGAGTTAAGGTTAAAGTTAACTCAATCTGCCCGATGATGGTCTAGTGACCGAAATTGCAATCGCAGTTTTATATTTTAAAAAAATCCAAATTTAGTTTTGTTCATCATGTTAAATTATCACGTAGTAACGACGGATTCCATCAACTATTCAACACCAACAATCTTTTTTGAAAAATAAAACGGATTCAACCTTTTTAAATCATTGTCGTGAAAACCACCACTTGTTTCCACAAATAGATAACTTTCAAATTATGCACAAATTACCGAAAGGAACTAAACTAACTTACTTAGAATCATTAGAAATTTTAAACTCAATCATAATGCAAAAGATATCTTGCTGAACGACCAGATTAACTTGATATATTCTCCTATATTTAGTGTATTCTAACAATAATGATTTTTTTAAGAATATTTGATTGTACCAATTTGGGAAATCCACTTCTAGATATTAGCCCTTCTTGAGATGTGTTCCTCTTGTCTATTTAGGCACCTGCAATAATTCTTTCCCACCCGTAAGCGCAAATCTATAATTATGTATTCAGTTCTTAATTAAATCTGCCCGATGATGGTCTAGTGACCGAAATTGCACTCGCAGTGTTATATTTTTCAATGTATTTTTGCGATAATAAACGTAGTAAATTAAACTTTTGTTTCTGTTCATTATACTATATCTAATTTGTAGTTCAATATTTCCTGTTATTGAGCAACAGTGGAAATTAAATATTTCAGTAGTTAAATTCTGAATATTTCAACAACAGTTAAATTCTGAATATTTCAACAATTTTATATTCTTAAGTTAATTTTCAAGTTTACAGCATAACGTTTAAACACTTTATACATAATTAATTCAATTATATTATTTTAGCTAACTGTTCGTGTCATCCGTAAAAAACTAATTGTCCTATTGAATATTAAGTCGAAGTTACAAGATATTTATTAGCGATATTTTGTTTATAAATCACACATTATAACACAGGTTATGTAGTCACTAAATTCGAGATATTTTTCGATTCCGTGTATGAAACTCTTATGGTGTAATAGGAATATCTATTATAGCTATCATAAAAAGTTAATGTTCCCATGTCAAGAATATAATCTTGTATTTGCCTGTAGTTATCATACTTTCTTTTGCACGCATTCAGTGTTTCGTAATTATTTGTAAATTGTGTGGTTTTTCACTGTGAACTCAACAAATTTGAAGATGTAAATGGTTACAGCTTCATCATGGTATACAACTTATGCTCTGATTGAAGGATAATAGGTATATAATTTTGTTTTTGTCAGTCAAAATCAGATTCTCACACAATATTTCCTCTTTTCCTAGTTTAATAACTTTATATTATGTAAAAAGTTGGAGAAAGGCGACGTAAAGTTTCTCTTTCGAGCGGTACAATATGATACAATAAATCGAAATTGCCTTAATCCTTCATCGATCTTTGACAACAGAGCTTGAAGCTGAAAATATTACTTGATGATAAACTGACGTACATCAATTCTAAAATAATATATTCTGAGATTGGGATTTACATATATACAGGGTGTCCCAAAATTGCTACCACGTGTAGTAGAGGTCAAAATAAGTCTACTGGACCCAATTTATTCATATACCAAAATGTACCGTTTCTCTGTGAGAAAAGTTGAAAGTTCACATGAGAAAAAAACACATTTTTGCACGACCGGTCATAAAATGCTGTTTTTTTGCCCTACGAATAGAGCGTGGAGAAGGCTTTTTTTGCCCTAGGGCTGAAAAACTTTTTTGCCCTAGGGCGAAAAAAACTTTTTTGTCCGGTAGTGAAATTTTGTAAAACAGAGAAACATATAACTAATATTTTATTAAATAAACATTACAATACTATTTTTTGCCAATATTTACTTCAATCTTAAAATTACTGCAATTATTATTATTATTATTTAAAAATCAAATATAATAAAATAATAATTTAATTTGACACTTCCGTTGGATTTATTTAGACGCTAGTTATAGAATATGATGCGCGTTTCCAAGGATACCTTATAATTATTTTAAACCACAGCTGAGATGATTTTGAGAATATCTCTATGAACATTATTGTTATCAAAATCATCGTAAAATATACTTCTTAATTTATTACTTTTTTGCAAGACCGGTCATAAAATGCTGTTTTTTTGCCCTAGGAAATAGAGCGTAAAGAAGGCCTTTTTGCCCTAGGGCTGAAAAACTTTTTTTGACCTAGGGATTTATTTAGACGCTAGTTACAGAATATGATGCGCGTTTCCAAGGATACCTTATAATTATTTTAAACCACAGCTGAGATGATTTTAAGAATATCTCTATGAACATTATTGTTATCAAAATCATCGTAAAATATACTTCTTAATTCATTACTTTTAATGTCGTGCAAAAAATGTATGCATCACGGGCGTAAATGCGTGTTTCGCCAACCTGCGCCATCGGGCAAAAAACGCTTTATTTACGCCCTTGATACATAAATAACTATTGTGTACGCTGTACAGAATTGAGTGAAAAAATTTGAAAAAAACAATTTGCAAAAGTACATTTTGAAGGATTATTCTACTTTCGCTATCAAAGAAACTGAAAAAAAATTGTAGAAAGGGTTAAACAACCCTTAACCCCCAATATTTTTTTCCAGAACTTCTTCAGGGGTTATAATACGGTTCTCGAATTTTTTTTGCGAGACTCCTGATTAATTATCATCATTTTATTACTCCCGTAAAAGTTTCGCATTCTGCATAGTTTCGGAGGAAAAAAAAATTGTCTCAAATCCTGCTAACAAATATTCCTAGTGAAAGTTTACAAAAATATTTGGCAGTGGAAACAAAGTAAAAACGGTTTTTTATAATAAATTTCAATATGACGGCCAGTATCATCAGTACAAAGGTTAATTCGGCGTGAAAAATCGAAATGCAACCTTCTTAAAATGTGTTTTTTGTAAACTTTCAACTCTACTCATTGGCAAACGGTATCTTTTAGTATATAAATAAATTGGATCCAATCGACCTACTTTGACCTATACTACACGTGATAGCTTTGTATCCCATCAATTTTTGGACACAGAGCGGGGAAAATACGACTAAAAATAACAGAAGGGCTAAGCGACAACCCGTCGTTAACCGCTCATCTTACTTCACTCGAATATCGAAGGAAGGATGCTAACTTATGTCTATTTTACAAATATTATCACGGTAGGAGTTCTGCAGCCTTATCCCCTATTAATCGACCAGTAGCAAAATTCACTAGTCAAGCAAGGTATGCGTACGATATACACTATTTTGCCGTGAACATCTCAAGATCCGGAAGATCAACCTGTCAGAAAGCATTTCTGAAACTAGAAAACTTCTGGAACGCTCTAATCTCAAAAGTGTTTTCGGTTTCCAATGACTTTCCAGCAGTTTAAATATAGCATAAAACATTGTTTATGAAATCATCTCGGTGCGCTGGAGAAGCGTTATAAGCTTTCAATTTCCGCGAGAGTTGCTCACAAAAAAAAATCATGTCATTATTAAGGTTGGTACAGATTAAAATAACGCTGTTAGTGATTATTTTCAAGTTATACGATAAACATTTTATCAAAATTAAGAATTAATATTAACTTTTCTTATTGCTCCATAATACAAATAGAGGCCAAAAAACTATATGGATAACAACAAAGATATTTGGAACTAACGATTCACTGTTTTGGCCAAACATGCAGAATTCCGTGGAGACAACAAACACCTCCTCACACAACGACAGTGGCGAATAAGATTTTAAGCACACTTGTAACCACTCTCCCTTTTTATTATATGCCCGAGCTAGCTGAGAGATTGGTTATACATATATAGGTTCTAGTTAGTTATCAGAAATAACAACAAGATATAAAATTAAGGAATTTACTGCTTTCTTATCATTTACAAAAACTTATCTGATCATTTATTTAATCTTGTATCGACGTTTTCTCAATTATACTCTAGGTGGATTGTATCTGTTGATTGCCCAGTCCCCAAGCTTGTAAGTTTTCGTCCCTGGTTGTTTTGTGGTTCTAGTTGAGGTTATCTTGTAGCTTCAGTTAACTTTTCTTTGTGGTTCTAGCCAACGTGGTTTTTAGCTCCAGCCAAGGTGACTAAAATAATTCGGGGCAAATCAACATACAATCTCAAACTTAAAATCTCCCAAGAATCTCTGTAGGGTATCGATGGCCAATTCAAATTAACATTTAGATTTATCTCAAGCAAAGATGCTAAGAAAGACAGTAAGTACTAAGAGTATATGTTCCAACATTAAACTGAACATAAGATATGACCACGTGAAATTTGCCATCGTTAGCCTACAAAAATCTTGTGTCAAATTGAGAGAGTGAAATAAGCAAATAAATTAAAAATATTTCAAATTAAGAAATGTAAGATGATTATTTCAATATTGAAAGATAAATAATTTAATATAGATAAAAAAAAAATGAGATGGCGGAAAATGAAACAAGGAATCAATTCAGATTTTCAAGATAATGCATTTATACGAAATAATTAGATTTCTTCTCATAACTTACCGTCTATCAGACGCCACAGATACTTAATAATTTTAATAAACTTTAATAAAATATTCGTTTAATAGATATGGAATTTTATTTGACTCTTAACGATGTTGTATCTTCAACGAATACCTGCCAAAATTATATACGTTCACGTGCCAATTCGACGCTATCTCGATATTCTTGCGTTGATTGCGTCGTACGCAAGTCATTCCTAACTGGGCGATTCTATTATTCATCGGTGAAACAAAAGTGAGGTATCATTTGATACCGTGAAATCACGGTACCTCGATGCAGAATTCAGTGGCGGCGGTTAAGCGGGGAATTTACACGTTACACACTAAATCAGTTTTTAGGGTTCCGTACCCAAAGGGTAGAAACGGGACAGTTGAAATTTTCAAAAATTATGTATTTCTGTTGCCGCTATAACTAAAAATACTAAAAAGAAAATAAAATAAATATTAAAGGGGGGCTCCCATACAACAAACACGATTTTTTGGCCCCTTTTTGCTCGATATCAATAATGGCAACAGGTAGGCACTTAAAATATTCACAAAATACTCAGTTGTATTTTTATCTTAATGATAAAGAACGAAATTAAAATAAAATAAATATTTGAGGGGGCCCTTATACAAAAAACGCCGTTTTTTGCCTATTTTTGCTCGATACCAATAGGCACTCGAAATATTCATGAAATAATGTTTGTAGATTTTCCATATTTGGGTAGTAAGATGAATTTAATAAATGAAACTATCTTGTCTTCGAATTCCCAAAATCTTCAATGTACAACCGGTTTCGTTGTTTCAGAACAACATCTTATGGTACAATATACTGAAAAAATAATAAATAAAAAAAAAATAAATAAATTTGAAAAAAAAAAATTAAATTTGTTCGGTCTTTCGTCCTCATCAATTTTGACTGAATTACAATTTTTAATTGAGATTCTTTGTATTTTAGACTATCTCTCATTAGTGTAGAAATGTAAGTGTTGAAATTGAAGATGTATTTGTTTTCATGTTTTTTCTTGTTATAAGCTACTCTTTATTTATTATTTTTTCAGTATATTGTACCTGAAGATGTTGTTCTGAAACAACGAAACCGGTTGTACATTGATTAATATAATTTTGGGAATTTGAAGATAGTTTCATTTATTAAATTCATTCATAAAATACTCAGTTTTATTTTTACTTTAATAATAAATAATAAAATTAAAATAAAATAAATATTTAAGGGGGGCATAGTCAATAGTACGGAACTCTTCGTGTGCTAGTCCGACTCGCACTTGGCCGGTTTATTATAAATTCTGGACCTACTCACAAGAGCGCGCTCTTGAATACTTGTAGCGCTACAAGAAGTACAGCCGCGATCTGTATTGGGGAACAATAAGACATATATCAATTTACTTCGAGTCAAATAAGCTGCACTGAAGAGATTTAATAAGATCGAAACAGCCGTACGTATATCTTGAGTAGGGGTGACTTGATATTCTCTATAATTCACTGTTGCATCGTGAATGCAGTTTTCCCCTCGCGGGATACATATAACTAGCTCCCTTGGAAGATTGTTCAATAACTTATTTATTTATTTATTTAGGCAATTAGGACTACAAACAGGTGATAACCACCCAACATAGTACCCACTATTTGAAAATACAAAGTGTGTCAAAGTGAACAATTGACTTTTATAAAAAAAAAGAAATACAATAAAAACTAAAGTAAACTAAAATATAGTAAAACAATAAAAGTGAAATGATGAAAAAATCTTATTCGCACAAGAACATCTTTTTGAGTTTTTGCTTGATTGAATTTTGAGTGAGATGGAACAAATCAACATTACTCAAACAGTTACAGCATCGCATCATCCTGCAGAGGGGCGAATTCATCGCGCTATTAATATTTCGAACGGGAATATGGAACATATCACTACTTCTGAGAAGACGGCACGGAACATGGAAAGTTACGGAGGAAAGAAGGTCAGGGGAATTATAGATATTGTTGAGAAGTTTATATAGGAAAAGGACATCACTGATTTTTCTTCTATTTTCGAGTGAAATGAAACCAAATTGAGTTAAACGAAGAAGATAGTTCTCGGGATTTCTAGGTGTCAAACGAAAGTTAAATTTAAACGAGATAAATTTTAAGAATCTGTTCTGGATCCTCTCGAGCCTGGCGATATATACTGAATATTTTGGACTCCAAACTACTGATGCAAATTTGAGTTTACTGTAAATATAGGAGTTATATAAAATGGTGAAAGTTTTCAAATTCGTAAAGTGTCTACTATTTCTAGTAATAAAGCCCAAAATTTTATAACAGGAATGCGCTAGTTGGTCAATATGACGGTCAAAAAGAAGCTTAGAATCAAAAATTATCCCCAAATCTTTTATGTTATCTACCCTAGGCAAGACAGTATCATCAAGATTATAAGGATAGATAATTTTATTTATATTGCGCGTAAATGAGATGACCTGGCATTTATCTAAATTCAAAAATAGTTGGTTTTCGCCGCAGTAACTACAAAGGGCCTTCAATTCACACTGAAAATCAAACTTTCAATTATTGAAGCAGGTCATTACTTTATGTGATATTTGAACTTAGTTTGTCCAGTTTAGTTACTTTGAATATGTGCTATCATATATAACTGTATATTTTGACCGTTTAATGTTCAATAAAATTTCTGTAATCGATCAATATCTAAAAGTTTATTTTGGTTTTTCACCTTGATTATGTATTTTGTCCTTCTCTACCGTTCAATTATAGTTGCATTCACCTTCCGCTTATGAACAAATAAGCAGTATAAGCCTAATATATATGATTATGTAAATACTGCCTGCATGAGATTAATTCGTATAATTCAATTTTGTAAGTTGTTGAATCGGAAAAAATTTAATTGAATCTATATTAATCTCCCATCAATCCCCGTTTATGAATCTAGTATTAACCTATGTTGGATGTATTGCAAAATGCGGCAATAGTTGCCTTGATGGTCGTCGAGTTGAGAAAGATCGCCCGAGGCTATTATTTCGTATTGATATTTCATACAACACGTTTGGAGTTAGTGATGTGAATATGTGATGTTTAATATGATATAAATGAGACTTCTTGTCGGGATTTTCTCTTAAATTTGATTCATTTCTTTGATACATCTACATCTGGCATCTATGAATTGATTGTTATCTATTGGAATTTTTGCATGCAATTAATTTATCACTCTACATAATAGATTTATCCGAGTAACATTTGAGTGATCGATATCTTGATGAATGATATGTCCTTATTTTTTCTGTTTAAAGATTGACGGTGTTTTTTCTTAAGTATGCTATAATAAAAATTGAGTTTCTAGTCGGGAAATTGTAATGAATATTTCCCTCCTGTCAAAAATTCCTTGTTAATAGAATGCAATTATCGAAAATTACAGCGAATATTTCCCTCCTGTCAAAAATCCCTTGTAAATGGAATGCAATTATCGAAAATTACAGCGAATATTTCCCTCCTGTCAAAAATCCCTTGTAAATAGAATGCAATTATCGAAAATTACAGCGATAATTGCATTGTAGAAAGCGAAAGAGCCCTGCGATAATTGCATTGTAGACCGATAATTGCATAGTAGCATAATTCATATTACGGTTATTGATGACAAGACGAGAATTCATGAATTACTAACGTCAGTTTGACAAGTTGAAATTCCCCAAAATTACACTCGTGCATCAAAATAACCGGATAATTTCGCATTCCAGCGTGTTGTCTTTAAAAAACTGCATTCGGTCATTTTCATATTTTGGAGAAAGAGCCCTCCACCTTCGGTGGCTTTCTCCAAAAATGAAAATGAACTCATGCAGTTTTTTGACAACACGCTGTCATGCAAAATTATCGGTTATTTTGATGCACTTGTGCAATTACTTACGATAATTGCATTGTAGAAAGCGAAAGAGCCCTGCGATAATTGCACTGTAGACCGATAATTGCATAGTAGCATAGTTCATATTACGTTTTTTGATGACAAGCTGATAATTTATGAATCACCAATGTCAGTTTGACAAGTTGAAAGTTTATTCGGGAAATATTTCCCCAAATTACACTCGTGCATCAAAATAACCGGATAATTTCGCATTCCAGCGTGTTGTCTCTAAAAAACTGCATTCGGTCATTTTCATATTTTGGAAAAAGAGCCCTCCACCTTCGGTGTCGGGTTCTTTCTCCAAAAATGAAAATGAACTCATGCAGTTTTTTGACAACACGCTGTCATGCAAAATTATCGGTTATTTTGATGCACTTGAGCAATTACTTACGAATATTTCCCTCCGGTCAAATGTTCCATATAAACGGAATGCAATTATCTCGCAACTCGGAAGTATAATCGATTATTTACGATAATATGTGATATTATAAATGATTATTTTCGAAGTATAATTTTCAACCAATCAGATTTTTTAGTTAAGTTACCTTGTATAATTATTTCGATAATACCTGATAATAACTAGAGTAGCTCTACCAATCAAAACTAACAGGACCGTCAAATTTTGACGTTTATCAATAACTGTTCAAAAAAAGTCGATTGGGAGATTTTCAGAATTTTGAAAACGTTTTCATTTACTTTTCTAATACACTTCAATCTGTTCTTCAAAAATTCAAAACATTATAATTTCAGTACGAAGATAATTTCTTCTATTTTCATTTTATAATAAATTGAAAAATACACCACTTAAATTCCACTTCAACATTACTATAAATACTGGTTTACTAGAAAATCTTCGAGATATTACAACGCTTATATTAAGGTGAAATTTTTGGTTACCAGGAAGGATCATATATTGCTTCATCAAGTTAAATGTTTAATGGATTAAGAGTTTTCTAGAGTCACGCCTGCAAAAAGGCGGAGGAGCTAGAATTTCAGTGGAACCAATGAATCTGTGAAACTATATTTTTCTGTAATGGAACCATAAAGTTGATTTATTCATAAAAAAATTTGTTTTTTCGGTTGTTAAGAAATTTTGATCTATTTCCTCATTATTCACTATGTAGTATGTATACATTTTATTACTTGCGAAATATTATCTTCCAGTAGTATTTGTTAATATTAAGCATTTTTCCAGAAAAACTAAACCTTCAGTAAAAATAATCGAACAAGTTTCAAATTTATTCACTTAGTTCAAGTATAATCCATATCCATATCCACATCTATATATATATATATATATATATATATATATATATTATATATATATATATATATATATATATATATATATATTATATTTATATATATATATATATATATTTATATATATATATATATTATATATATATATATATATATATATATATATATATATAGGTATATATATATATATATATATATATATATATATATAGTTATATATATATATATATATATGTATATATATATTCATATATATATATATATATATATATATATATATATATATATATATATATATATATATATATATATATATATATATATATATATATATATATATATAAAGATATATATATATAAAGATACATTTTGTATAAGTATTAATTTTTGAAAAATATTTTATAGATTGAAAGATAAATCTTTGAGAATATATTAGGTAAGTAAATGACGTCGGTAAGAGTTTCTCTGCGATTTCCTTTACCATCTAGTAATATTTGTATTCATTGCGTATTAGCACGTAATTGGGAGAGGGCTATAGCTGCAAAAAGATAAATGAAATATAGATGTCAGTTTTTTGAATTAAAATTTTTTTTTTAAAGTTCAATAACAGTAATTTTGTTTCTTCATAAGTATAAAAAGGCACTCATTTCTTGAAGGAATAATAACTCATCAATAAAATCGTTATTCGGACATCAAATTTTTCAGAAATGATAGTCGAACGATAAATTCAAAGATCTTATTCAAAACTAAATGTTGAGAGGTACGAATGATTTGGTTAAATCGAGGAAATAATAAAGTTATTTTCATGTTCATTGTATGGAAATAAGACTTTTTTTAGGAGTAGTTCGTTTGAAAATCAAACCAACAACTTCAAAAGTTTTCATTGAAGCTTCTTTCAGTTCTCACAACCCAAAAAGCGCCAGGTGATAAGCAGCACAACTTAACTGTCAGTTTTCAGTGTGAGCAAGCATCATGTAAGATATAAATACGATAACTGAATGCGCAACTCCTACGGTTAATAATAATTATTACCTCGACAACGAATTTAACACCACTATCTCAAGAATCGTCTGCTTGACTGACGTGACGTAACCATACGTACTTAGGTACCACCAGACCTTACGTGTTATTCGGTATCAGATTATTAAAACTGACAATCGTGCCGTGCTCTCGTGACACGGGTAGATGTATGAGGCTCAATTATAAATACATAATTCATGGAAACAATGTCTTGAAGCCGTCGAATCTGCGTGTAGAAAATCTATGCACTGACACGTATCGAATTGTCATCTTTATTCCGATGATTTTTTTCCGATTCGTTTTATGTGGTGTCATTTGTCGTGTTCCACCGTTCTTTATGATCTGGCTGCCTGTGTCGATTTTCTGAACTGAGACGGCACACACCTAATTCATCAAACAATTGATGATAATAAATTAAAGATAGGAGCATCATAAAGCGGGCTACACACGGACGTCGATGTCTTGATACATCGTCGTTTATCCAGAAACGTGCAACCAATAACGTGCAACCTGATTGCGTACACACGTACGTACAAAACTATAGTTTTGTACAGTCTGTCAAACTGTTTGGCAAGATATCTGAGGAAGAGGCACCTACACACGGGCGTTCATGTCTTGATATATCAATGTGCATCCAAGAACGTACAATCAATAACGTTAAATCGCATCCACACGTTCACACCTGTACGTATTCGTTAGAATGCGCATCCAAAGATTCAAGTGATTCAGAAAACATCAACGTGGCGTTCATCCGGGTTGTGCATTCAAAAACGTGGGTATTTTTGCATCCACATTAACGTAATTAGTTGCACGTTCTTTGATGCACGTTGATGTATCAAGACATCAACGCCCGTGTGTAGGGGCCTTAAGGTGAGATATTGATTGCCTTTTTTCAGAACTTCTATTTACTTTTGTGGCGCAATATTGAGTGGTATTAACTAGACATATGTTTCGTGCTGTTATAGTTACTTATTAACGTAAGAAGGCCGATATGTAGCAAATAACGGATGAGGTTGGATATTGTAATCCGAGGCGCAGCCGAGGATTATAACTAACCGAATCCGTTATTTGCGTATCGGCCGTGTGTCGTTAAACATTTTTCGTAATCCCGTTGAAAGATTATATTTTGATTCCGAAGAAAGAAAAAACCCCGTATCTCGCAATTCTAAAGAAAAATCCCAACGTCGTGCACTCTGTTGTCATGGAATAGTTTGACAGTTTTATAAACAACGTCAGTTTTTTGTGTTCTTAAGTTCGCTTTAACGACGACCATGGATGAAATTGATGAAATTGAGGAACAAAATCAAATTCCTTTAGAAATATAGGGAGAATCATGTGCAGTGCAGCGAGTGTTGATTAACTGCCAAAAATAACTCAAGAGCGATATCAACAAGAATATGAAAATTTTGAAATATGGCTTAAAAGCAAGTATGTAAAGGTGGTTAATGAAGATGTATTATTAGCCTATGCGAAATGAAAATCAGAGGTTTATTCTCCCAACTCGCTGTGGACCAAGATTTCAATGTTGTTATTGTAAGCAGAATGATGTTTTGAAATAATATTTGAACAAGTGATTTCTTAACGGCCGCCGGCCGTTATGAAATTATAACGGCCGGCGGCCGTTAACACTGACTGTTCAATTGGTCAGTCTGAATACGCGTTATAAATCAAACAAACAGTATGAGGATTGACGAAAAAATTGTTTCGTATAATCCCGTTGAGAAGATTATATATTTTGATTCCGAAGAAAAGAAAAAACCCCGTACCTCGCAATTCTAAAGAAAAATCCCAACGTCGTGCACTCTGTTGTCATGGAACAGTTAGACAGTTTCATAAAACAACGTCAGTTTTCTGTGTTTCTCAAGTTCGCTTTAACGACGAACATGGATGGAATGAGGAACAAAATCAAATTCCTTTAGAAATATTGGGAGAATCATGTGTAGTGCAGCGAGTGTTGATTAACTGCCGAAAATAACTCAAGAGCGATATCAAAAAGAATATGAAAATTTTGAAATGTGGCGTAAAAGCAAGAATGTAAAGGTGGTTAATGAAGATGTATTATTAGCCTATGCGAAATGAAAATCAGAGGTTTATTCTCCCAACTCGCTGTGGATCAAGATTTCAATGTTGTTATTGTAAGCAGAATGATGTTTTGAAATAAATATTTGAATAAGTGTTTTCTTAACGGCCGCCGGCCGTTATAAAATTATAAAGGCCGGCGGCCGTTAACACTGACTTTTCAATTTTCATCTGAATACCATTAAATCAAAATAACAGTATGGGATTACGAAAACCAATTAACACTGCTTTGATGAGTGGGGACATACTAGATCCATTCGGTCATTAGTGGTGACTTTATTATCATTATAAATAGAAAGATTGTTCATTTTCAATTTTAGTTTGTTATATGCTCTTCACGATCGGTTAATAACCCGAAACATAGAGGTATCGAGTAAATCAAATTAAATTTAGTGGAATCATAAACAATGTCTTGAAGCCGTCGAATCCGTGCGAAGCTGCGTGTAGAAAACCTAAGCACTGACACGTTCGAATTGTCATTTTTATCCCGATAATTTTTTTCAATTCGTTTTATGTGGTGCTATTTGTCGTGTTCCACCGTTCTTTATGATATGGCTGCCCGTGTTGGTTTTCTGAATTGAGACAGCAACACCTAATTCATTAAACATATCGGGTAATTGCCACTAATAAATTAAAGATAGTAGCAAAAGGTGAGCTCTTGATTGCCTTTTTTTGCCACCAATTCAGAAATTCTATCTGCTTTTTTTATTGGCGAAATATTGAGTGGATGTGTTCCCATCACATTATTTTATTGGATGCATATTAACGGTAGCGGTTATCATATATTCATGGATTCGGAGAGGATTTGATTTGATGGCTTTCGTCGGTGCTAATGGTTATAATTGTTCTTAATGGAAAAAGCTAATAGCGCTTCGTGGGAGATCTTTTTTCGAATTGTTGAATGTTGCGAAATGTCGGTTATGTTTCTTTAAGGAACTTTACGCGAATTTTGTCAACTAGGTCGACCATGAAACGCTCTAATGATAATATTTTGGAATTTTACCGCTCAGGTAAAATATTCAAAATTGGACAATACTGAAGTTGCCTACAAAATCAAAATTCAATTTCAATGAAGACTGTTTTAACAAAAAGAAGAGAAGTGAACTATCCAAGTTACACAAGTAAAAAAATCGGTCAAACCATTTAGGAGAAAAATTACGATTAGTTATACATACACCGTAATACCGTATATACAAAGATATACCTATATATAATGTAAGTAGGTATATCTATATATAGGTATATATATATATATATATATATATATATATATATATATATATATATATATATATATATATATATATATATATATATATATATATATATATATATATATATATATATATACGAAAGTAGAAAAATCTTTTTACATCTTTTACATATTATTTTGGTCCTCTAACAGAAACTGTTGTTAATGTCATACCTAAATGTAATATTAAAATTGCTTTCAAACCTAAGACAAAACTCTCAGGATTTTTATTCAATGCCAAAGATATCACTTTAAAATTTGAAAGTTCAGTAGTTTATAAGTTGATTTGTCCTGTATGTAAAAGAGGGTATATAGGTCAGACTGGTTGATTGTTCAAGACAAGATTCAAGAAACACTAACAATCTTTTTTGAAAAATAAAACGGATTCAACGCTTTCAAATTATTGCCGTGAAAACCACCCGTTTCCACAAATAGATAACTTCCAAATTATGCACAAATTACCGAAGGAACCAAACTAACTTACTTAGAATCATCGGAAATTTTCAAACTCAATCATAATGCAAATGATTTCTTGCTGAACGACCAGATTGACTTGATATTTTCTCCTATATTTAGTGTATTCAATATATATATATATATATATATATATATATAAGTATATATATATATATATATATATATATATATATATATATATATATATATATATATATATATATATATATATATATATATATATATATATATATATAAAATTAAGTGAACTAGGACATTTATTTGAAACTAATCAAACAAACCTCCTAGGCGGAGCTGGTTATAAGAGTTCACGAAGCATCGAAATTCAAACATCTACCCCAGACGGTAATTGTTCGAAATGTTTAATTTGTTTATCACAATCGATGGAAATTGATAGACCGACTGTTTCGCCCTTATCGGGGCCTCATCAGTATCATCCATCCACCAAGAGTGATAACCAAATCAACATTTCAGACGGTCATACATATTTTCTTCTAGTAACTCCATGACATATAAATATGACACAGCGCCACCAGTCGGAAACAATTGAACCACATCTTTTCAGAACAGAAGAAAACATTTCGGCAACGAGAACTAGTACGCCGGAACACACACGAAGGTGGCTACCATATTCGCTAAGCAAGAGTAAAGCTGACACATCAATTCGATGTGATTCAACATTACACACCGCAGGCAGCAATCGCCCGAATTTTATCGCAATGGTAAATGAATAATAAGTAGAATTATTCGTGTTAAAACGGAAAACACGCCCGTGGTTATAAATTAAGTGAACTAGGACATTTATTTGAAACTAATCAAACAAACCTCCTAGCGGAGCTGGTTATAAGAGTTATAAGTATTATATATATTATATAGAGCTATAATAAGTATATATATATATAATATATATATAATATATATATATATATTATATATATAATATATATATATATAATATATATAATATTATATATAATATATATATATATCAATGACAAAGTTAATGAGTTCTCGGCAATAAAAAGGGGCCAACTAACGAAGAATCACAACCATTCGTTAATAGTGTCTATATTTCGGATATAGATTATATCCTTCCTCAGGACTCTACAAATATACATGATATTAAAACATAATATAAAAAAATCAAACAATATTCACAACTTACAACTAACTAGGGCTGGATGTAAATTAACACATAACAAGTAGAATGCAGTGTATGTTGAATATAAGAGTCATCAAAATAGTATTTAATAAAAATTGAAACAAAAAAAGAGAGCTGAATCTAAAATCGAAATTAACAAACATAACCTTCCAACGTAAACCGAAAGCAATAAAATGACAGATGTCAAGCAGGTTCCAATTATTACAGTAACCATAGATTCAAAGTCTCCGTGTAAAGAGGTGTCACCTAGATAAACAAACAGAGGTTATAGATTGTCGTAATGAATAATATAATATGAAGTCCACACTAAAGAACATCAACAAAGAACAGAAAAACAAAACTTTGATAGACGAAACCACGATGAATTTTAGACAAAGAAACACCTGGAGCAAAAACAACATCGAAAATTCAGAGAAAGAAGATGACTATAGACACAACTGAGCCTTGCAATGTCAGTTCTTTTATTAACGTTGTTCGGATTATGATTTATATGGCGCACATCTCTAAAAAAATTCTCTTCTGACCATTAGTGCCCTATCCAGAATTTTGAAATTTTGTGAAATCAAAACAATGTCCCATACTTGTCGAATGGAGTGCCAACGCACATCTATCCGGGTGAAGTCTGACATCACTCTTATGGAGAGTTATTATTCTCTTGATGGTCTGAGATGTTTGACTTATATATATCCCATCACAATCCAAGCAGGGCACACTGTAAACAACGTCTGAATTAGACGACAGAGGAACTCCTGTCCTTCAACTCGTGAAAACACATCGACCCACCAGAAAGTTTATGTTTTAGCCAATTTAAGATGTTTAATACTTGAGAAGATGTGTGAAAGCTTCACAGTTAGAGCTGAGAAGTATGGTATAGATCTATATTTAAGAACCGGAGTCTGTGAGTTAGTTTGTGACACATCCTCCGTGTGGTGGATCATCTGAGGTGCGGGAATAGATCGCCTAGCATCAGTATTCCATAGAATCTTCCTCATAAGAGGTCTCGGATAACCATTGTTGATCAAGATTCGCTCCAAACGGAGCAATGAACTACGACTATAATCTATGTGAGTAATATTCAGAATTCTCTCCTTAAGCTGACTAATGGTATTAAACTTTAAGCTCCAATCATGATGTGAACGGAAATGTAAGTATCTACCGGAAGATGATGGTTTCTGATACCAATCTAACTTGATTTGGTATTCACTGGTCCTGACAACTTTAGTATCTAGAAACGGTAACGAAATGGTTGTGATTCTTCGTTAGTTGGCCCTTTTTATTTGCCGAGAACTCATAAACTTTGTCATTTAAATTTTACGGCAATACTCATTTTTCTATATATATATATATATATATACTTTTTATAATAGTAGTAAATGTTTTTATTTCCTAAATCATTGAAGATATAAAGAAAAGAGAAAACGTCAAATAACAAATTGCAAACATTACAAAAATCGTGGTTTATATTTTTCAACATCAGCCAGCATTTTGTAGATTTCAAATTTGAATATATAACGACCTAAAATATTAATCAAAAACTTAGGTAAGGTATTGTAAGCCTGGTCCACGTATATTTACTGTTTTTTTTTTCTCGTTAACGCCAGAGCATGTTTCGAAAAGTGGAAAGAAATAGTAAGTCTTGTCATGTGTCTCTTCATTCCGTCATCAAAATAATGGGGATTTTGCTTACGAGGAGTAAACATTCGAAAATGATATACGTATGCATAAATATGATTTAGAAATTGAGAAATCGAATTGTCTTTCCCACCAGTTTTATTTCAAGCTTCCAGAAAAACATATGAAGTAATTTAAAGAAAATATGTGGACATTTCTACAAAATCAGCCTGATCCTATTCTCATTATATATATATATATATATATATATATATATATATATATATATATATATATATATATATATATATATATATGTGATAATTTTTGAGTTTTTCTTGGGAATGTGGCTTAGATAAAATGGATGTTTTCTATATAATCATTTATTTCTTCATTCCTTATTCCATTTTTTTTTTAATCATTTATTTCTTCATTTCTTATTTCAACGTTTCGGCTTCACAAAGCCTTTTTCAAGGACTACAATGGAGAGAAAGAAAAAATTATTGTCACCAAAGTCACAGTTAAAAGCTACATTTAGTCGATAAATTAAAAAACACTGAAAGAAACATAACTATTTTTATAAATATCACAGAAAAGTATTTACCTAGCTTAAAAATATCCTCGGAAACACCGACACTCACTTCATTAAACGTATACACAAATTTTGAATGAATTGATATCTACGATTGTTTACTTATTCCACTATACTTTATATACGCTTATGGCGTGCAGATGATATTAAACTCGCCGAGATTCGTTTGATTGACCGGTGGCCTGGACGTTTTAAGAAATATAAACTAAGAATCAATATATGGGGAGCCAACATTTAAGAAAAACAGACGAACATTCACAATTTAAAAGAATTTAAAATTTTATTTTTTTTTCCTTTTTTCCTTTTTCCCATGTTTTTATTCACGTCGTTTATTTATTTTTCATAAAATGTTGTGGTATATTTTGCTCAAATTTTTAATTTCTGTTTTCTCGTTTATAGCGCGATTATTCTTTTTTATATATATCATTTCTAGGATTTCTCGTTTTCTCTTGTTGGTTTCCCTGTGCAGTATTTTAGTATTCTCAAACTGGAACTTATGTTTATATTTAGCTTTATGGTTTGAGAGGGCTGTTATATTTTTTTTATCATATTTATGTCCGTTTAAACGGTTTGATAAGTATTGGCTCGATTGTCCGATATATACAGCATCACAGTTTGAACATGGAATTTCATATATGGTATGTGTTGTCTTAATAACAGGAGTTTTTGTTTTTAATTTGGAGTAGTTTTTTTTAAACGTGTTTTGAGTTTTATGCCCAATTTTTATGTTTTTGGGTTCCAGTACCTTCTGTATATTCTCCGACAGTCCATATATGTACGGAAACGATGTGAAACTTTGTCTATCGCGAATTCCACCCTCGTTTCCTTCAGTGAATTTCTTCATTCGACTAACAAAAATTTTATTTACCATGTTGCAGGGATAATTGTTCTGTTTTAGAACTTCTTTTGCTTTTTTTATTGCGTTAGTTCTGAAACTATGATCTGAAAGTTTAATAGCCCTGTCAGCTAGACAAATTACGACAGTTTTCTTCTGGCTATGTGGATGATTTGAAAGGTAGTTAAGATATCTACCAGACCACGTTGGTTTTGTATACCATCTAGTAAGTATTTTGTTGGCTTCATCATGTAAGAGAGTCATGTCTAAGAAATTAATAATTTGGTTTTCTTCTACTTCTATAGTGAATTTCATCTTATTGTGATAGCTGTGGCAAATATCCAAAATGTATTGTTCCCCGCCTTTTGGAATGGCTGTGAGGCAATCATCAACATATCTAAAAAAGAAGGGCAAGTCGAAATCTAGTTTTGGCAATACCGTGTCTTCCAAATCTTCAAGCACCAATTGCGCGATAACGCTGGAGATTGAAGAACCCATTGCGTATCCTTCTATTTGTTTGAAATATTCATTCTGATAGCAAAAATATGTTGACGTCAGGGTCAGTTTTATACCTTCTTTAAAGGTTCCCTAAGGAATATCTGTGAATTCTCTGATTTTGTTCCATTTTTTTTCCACCACTTCTATAGCCAATTCCGTAGGAATATTTGTGTAAAGGGATACTACGTCTAGCGAAACCATCTGGTAGTTTTTTGGAATAGTAATTTTGTCGATTTTTTCTTTAAATTGCCATGAGTCTTTTAAGTATGATGAATTTTTATTTGCTACTTTCATCAATATGTTTTTGAGAAATTTGGCTAGATTTGAGAAAGGTGCCTGTATACAGGAAACTATTGGCCGTAATGGAACTCCTGCTTTATGTAGTTTGGGTAGTCCATAAATCTTAGGTGCTATTGAATTGTTGATTGTCAATTCTTTTGCAGTGTTAGGCGAGATGAAACCTTTTCTTTCCCACTCTTTAACAAGGTTGTTATTTTGTTTTTGTAAAATATTTGTTGGAGTCTTGCTTTATTTTTTTATACGTATTTACATCATCTAAGAGTGTTGTCATTTTGGAATGATACATATCTTTTGTCATTACCACAGTCTTACTGGACTTATCCGGTTTTAAGGACCAATAATTCAGGGTGCTCTTTTAGGAAGGTTTTAGTTTCTTTTATTTTGTGTGTTAGTTTTTTATAAGGTTCTTTTTTCTTGTGTTTGTCGTTGTTGGCCTTCACATTATAGTTTGTGAGAATGTTACAACACTTTGCTCTAATTTCGTCCTTTATTTCTGTTTGTAAATTGCAGATGGATGTTTCTATGCTTGTTATTATTTCTGCCATGGGTATATCTCCCTGCTTGCATATTGGGGTTGCAAAATTGGAGCCAAGACTGAGAATTTCCTCAACACAGGTTGGCAGTTCGGTGTCGGTCAAATTTTCGAGCCACTCCCTCCGGAAATTTATTGTATTGGTTTCCTTATTTTCTATTTTTTTCAGATTATTGATCTTTTTAATATTTCTTGCTTTGACTAACTGAAAAAGGTCTTCATATTTTGTGTCAGTTTCTGCGATAAAAGTGGTGAAACTTGTCGTCGATGTCGATTTTCTGCTGTATACGAGTTTTTTCTTTCCGTAAGTTGTATTCGAGATTTCGTATTGTGGATATTGTGTCAGCGATGAGTAAGTTTAATGTGTTAAAGATGAATTTCTTTTTGACATTATTGTTAAACTTAGTTTTCAGGTTGTTACTTTTCAATTCAATATGAGTTGTCTTTATATCCAGAAATTTTGGAATAATTCTCTCCGACCTACATCTAAGAAGGAAGTTTCTTCTATTTCTTTGGTTGGCTAGTTTTTTTATAAGGTTTCGGTATGTGTTCATGGCGACTGTAATCTCTTCTCCGCTCGTATTTCTAACATAACCCTGAAGCATATTTTCTCCCATGCTTAAATATGTATTAAAATATTTATTCTTAAGCCAGAAATATATGTGTGATAATTTTTGAGTTTTTCTTGGGAATGTGGCTTAGATAAAATGGATGTTTTCTATATAATCATTTATTTCTTCATTCCTTATTCCATTGGAATAAGGAATATATAATCATTTATTTCTTCATTCCTTATTCCATTGGAATAAGGAATGAAGAAATAAATGATTATATAGAAAACATCCATTTTATCTAAGCCACATTCCCAAGAAAAACTCAAAAATTATCACACATATATTTCTGGCTTAAGAATAAATATTTTAATATATATATATATATATATATATATATATATATATATATATATATATATATATATATATATATATATATATATATATATATATATATATATATATATATATATATATAGAAAGCAGAATTCTTCGTGTTTACCGAAACACGTTCGTGGCAATAAAAAAATCAAGTACTAGGACATTTATCTGAAACTAATCAAACAAACCTCCTAGCGGAGCTGGTTATGCGAGTTCAACGAAACATCGAAATGCCTCCATACATCTTAGACGGTGTATGTTAGAAACATTAAGTTGTTTATCACAATCAATGGAAATGATAGACAGTCTGTTTCGCCCTTATTTGGGGCTCATCAGTATCATCTATCCATCGAAAGTGATAACCAACCAAATATTTCTAACGACGTTATATTTTCCTTCCAGTGACTATATATATATATATATATATATATATATATATATATATATATATATATATATATATATATATATATATATGCATAAGTCTATTCCATCTCGCATATCGACTATTATGAACAATTCAAATACTTACCAGCAATGGGCTAGTAGATAATATGCTATAATTAATTGAAAAATTTAATCTAAATGATAATTAACACTACCAATTCACTAACTTGAACTGCTGGGATTGGAAGAATAAAAAACTATAAATTAGAAACGTTACACTTAACCATCAATTAGTAAAAATGAATTCTTCATTAAAATTTCCTCACGATTGAGCTGGAATTAAAAGTTACAATAAGAAATTGATAGTTAATAAAGTTAATTGCTGGAATGAATCGAATTATATCCATTTATATGCCTTAAGATAACAATCTTCTATCTTCATCCATTATTTGGTACTAGTATTTTCAAAACTTGTGTACTCAATTAAATACGCCAATAAAAAACAATTTCCAAACGTCTTCCTTGATTCCTTTTCATTCCTTCCCATCAGTGGGATTGATGAAGAAATAAATAGTAAACAATGGACACAATTGGCGACGCCTGTATTCTTAGAATGAAGTTCCGTGTAGCATATTACACTCCAGACAATTGACGAATGAAAAATAGGCCTAAAACTTTGCCCGTGGCCACTCATACGCAATTAATTCGACAGCGTTGCTAGGACTCCTTAATATATTTTTGTATTGTTGTTATTCTATTAATGAAGAATTAATTGTAAAATTTTCATTCAGTAGAAGTTGAGGATAGCGATGATGTAGTCATGTGAGTACTAGTGAATAAATATAATATCAGTATTTTATTTCGAATGATTTTCAAAAATAATTTATTATGTATTCATTGAATGATAATCAGAGATTGGAATAATCAATCGAAATAAACAAATTTGTTAACATTTTTGATATTTTTTGATCCAAAAATGTAGCGATTTCAACATCAAATTTTCCGATAAAAATTTAGATCAATTCTTCTGAATTAATTTAATTTCAGTATTAATAAAAATCCAGCAAAATCTATCACAAGATAGAATGCCACTGTCTATGCAGTTTTCGGGATATGAAATTTTCGCAACGTATACCCTACTTTAGTACCAGGAATTTTTCAATTTAAGATCTCCTAGACCACGATTTTCCGGCTCCCATCGAGTCAAATGAGCTGAAATTCGGTACCTGGAATTTTTTTTATTGTAGGAAGGGGAAATCAAAATTTGGGTAAATTTCTGCTACCGCAGCGGTTCGCATCGCACCAAATGAGCTGAAATTTGGTACCTACCTGAAGTGGTTTCCGAAGAAGAAAACTATCAACATTTGGTTAATTTTTTACAATTGCCGTCATAGACTACAGGCCCATATCAAAAAATGGATGGGCCATATGAACCACCAGGTGATGTATATAGGACGATATAAGAGCATAAAATAATAAGATTCAGCACTATGCCGTCACTTGTAAGCTGTCCAACTGAGTGCTGGTGAGAATTCAAAAGTCCAGGTAGAGGGAGTACATTTTGGTCATATATTTTTGTACGGCATTTTCACCATCGATAGATCCATGAAAAATAATGAGAAAGGGCGCAGTGCTAATTTTTTTGATTTTCTGACAATTTCCAGGGTAAATTTGGTCATTTCATTCTGTACGGCATCAGTTTCATACTGTTTTAATACAGCTTCTAATCCATTATTCGGCAACGCCGTACAAAAATCATGCGACAAGGGGAAAAAATCGAGGGTTGCAACCCCCTCCCTTTCCGTGGTCCGGGGGGGTGATTTGAAAAAGTACGGCTTCGATTCCAGAACATTATTTAGCACTCAAAAGTACTATTAAAAATAATGCCGTCAAAAAATTATTGTTCATTTGAATGTATATTAATAAATATCTTAATTTCATGGTATACTTGATTTATAAAACTGTAAAGTCATTTGACTCTGTACGGCAACATTTTTTTTAACATGATATTGTGAAATTTAATTGTTATATAGTATTGCCGTTCAAAAGAAACTGTTCTGAAAAAAATTATAGAGAAATACAAAAACTGAAATTTTTTGAATTATTGCGAAAGTTTAAATATTCATAGATAAATAAAATATAGCAATTTTCTACATTTTTCCTTGATTTAAATAGTATTAAGAAAAATAAATTAGGAAAAAATGATGCCGTACATTTTAATGCAGACCATATCTATTAGGCTGATGAAAATGACGATATACTTATATGTAAATTATATTGATTTAATATTTTTATTACTTTTTTATCAATATGAACTTTCAAATTTGTACAGCATTAACTTGTTATAAATTATTGCATTAAGTACAAATAAACTATCTAAATGCCGTATAAAAAAATATCGTCATGAATTTCACCTTACATTTCGTTATATGGATTTTTCTTACATTTCGTTCTATGGATTTTTCCTAGAGTTTGTTTCCCCCTACAAACCTTTGGACCAACGAAAATGTACGGCATGTAAAAAAATATTATCTATGCATAAAATACTTTCGAAATAAATTAATTTTATGTTGTTTCAAATCACCCCCCGGACCACGGAAAGATTTTTTTCCCTTGTCGCATGATTTTTGTACGGCGTTGCCGAATAATGGAGTAGAAGCTGTATTGAAACAGTATGAAATGAAACTGATGCCGTACAGAATGAAATGACCAAATTTATCCTGGAAATTGCCAGAAAATCAAAAAAATTTACCGACTTTGTGGCGCACCATTTTTTTACGGCACTGCGCCCTTTCTCATAATTTTTCATGGATCTATCCATGGTAAAAATGCCGTACAAAAATATATGACCAAAATGTACTCCCTCTACCTGGACTTTTGAATTCTCACCAGCACTCAGTTGGACAGCTTACAAGTGACGGCATAGTGCTGAATCTTATTATTTTATGCTCTTATATCGTCCTATATACATCACCTGGTGGTTCATATGACCCATCCATTTTTTGATATGGGCCTGTAGTCTATCATTTTTACGAGAAATTTCCTATTTTTTCGTGGGTTTTGAAAAATTGTCAAACTCCACAGCTTCTGCATATTGAATTAGAGGGTTGAAGATTGGTACATACATTGAGTTTATGTTGAAATCCGATCTTTCATGGGTTTCAACTCTTTTTCTCAACCGCGCTGCATTTCATGGTGACTATTCCGTTCAAATTGCATCTCGATCTGTTTTTCCATCAGTACGCGATGCACTTCGTTAATTTTCTTTCCAATAGAGGGTTGAAGTTTCGTATGTGAATTGAGTTGACGTAGACGTACCTTCTTTTGTTGGTTTCAACTTTTTTTTCTCAACCACGATGCACTTCACGATTTTTTTTTTGATAAAATAAATTATTTTCAACTTTTCAATTTAATCGTGATTTTTCAGAATATAATTCAATCCGTTAGAATCGCATATAGCGCGAAAAATACGACCTTAGTGTTGAAGCTCTGCTACTCACGAATTTTTTTATTTATTTATGATCAATTAAAACTAATGGAGTATTTCGATAACATTTAATTGATACCAATTCATCCATGTCGGTTAGTTCGTCACTCATACATTTCTACATCGATGAGCCCACTCATTTTCGCAGTTTTTTGTATCGTCGAAACTTGATGTGGTAATAATCCCCTAATTTCGAAGAAAGTTTTCTCAAATTGCTTCATTCTTCGTATCACTTCGCTAAAATTGGCCGCTTATTAGGATCTAAATAAAGGTCACTTAACCAACTAGATTCAATTCGTATATCATCTGGTCATTATCTCTCAAAGCTTTCTCACTATCAGTGGCACTAATGACTTGTCAAGATCCTAATTTATAATCAAGAAAATGTACTCACAGGCATAAATATAAAAGTTAAATAATATGTTGCAGGTTATTTACATATAATTGATTATGATGTATTGGTTGAGATTTATAGCATGGATTTGTTATACATTGAAACATTGAAAAAAATTAGAACTGTTATGTACAAGTGTTCATTTCCATCTACGAACTGATGAGGTTAACGATGCAAACCTAACTGATTAGAAAACTAATTTATTTCAACTAATATATTCATAATATATTCGATCGCAAAAAAACTTCTTGTCGAGTGGCCAAAATATAATATTTGAAACACTCTAATGACATTATCCATCGATTCATCTTTTGTAGCCAGGCCCGTATCCAGAAATTCGTTTCGGGGGGGGGCTCAAAGACGAAAATCACACAAAAATGTGGACTTATTTGAATAAATTCAGGGTAAGGCGAATCACACATCAATCTCAAATCAGTACGTGACGTTTAATCTATTATTGTTTATTGTGCAAGAAAAAGATGCAGTACAAGGTGTACAATAAACAGCTACTATGATGTTTTAAAGAAGTTTCAGCATTTTTAATGTCTAACAAAAAATACTTGTTAATAGCAAAATTTAGATCAGAACTCATTTTTCAATAGAACACACACCTTAAAATAGTAATTTCCTCGATTTTTTCTTCGCCAAGCGGTCGAGGACTTCCTCCGGATCAACAACAGTATCCCAGTGAATTGACATCATCGCGAGTGCACTTAGCCTGTCGTGGCCCATCACACTACGAGGTAGAGTTTTTATCCTCTTCATTGTCGAAAACGATCTTTCGACACTAGCCGTTGTGACTGGAAGAGTAGCCATAACCTTGAGAAGAAGATTGATCCCGCGAAAAAATGTTCTGTCACAATACTCCAACAGTTTCAAAATTTCGGTCGATGGGTCAATGGATGATATCTTGGCACACCATAATTTGTATTCAGCATGAACTGCGGACAATGGCATTTCGTCTTGAAAGTATGGACCTAATTTTTCCAGTTCATTCAGTTTTTTCTCGCAAGCATATCCTAGAAGCAGCAGTTGGAAACTTGATAGAATATCTTCGTTCTTGACAAATCTGTCCGTCAAATTTTGTATCAAAGTATCGATACAAGGAATGAATGTGGTGACTCTGAAATACTCTTCATTCGATGTCGTTTGCGGATTTGCACGAGATTTCTGTCGTGATGTAACTCTGGGAGCTTGAAGTTCAGTGTCAAAAAGGTCCGCGGAAAATTTCGACGCCACTTGAAAAATTTCTCTGAAAGTGTCATTTGCGGTTTCACGCATTTGTTGGAGTGAACTCAACACTTCATTTGGATATTTCACAGCTGAAACGAAATCTGCAGATTTATTTTGAAGGAAAATCGACAGTGGAAGGGTAAAACTGAACAGTTTTTCACAAACTACAGTGCTCACTAAAAATTCACTTTTTTGACATGCTGCGTGAAGAGTTGATGCCATTGAAGATATGGTCCACGTTCTTTGAGCGATTTCTTCTAAAGCCACGACAATGCATTCGAGAAGTTCTAAAAACACAATGATACTGTCATGCCTTCCGATAAATCTTGTGTCACAAAGCCGGAGAAGTCGTTTCTTTTTACTATCTGGAGCATGTTCTTGGATAGTTTCTTGAAAAATTTTGTTTGCATTCGAATGATTCCTGAACAAATTTACAACTTGACTAACAACTCCAAGACAGTTGCGTATTGCTGGAACAGGCATGGTATTCGATAGAGGTTTAAACGGTGACTGGCACAATGAATGTATCTTGCCTTCGGATAATTTTCTCTAATTCTTGTTTGAACTCCACTTAAATGACCTGCCATATTTGCTGCCCCATCGTATCCTTGCCCAACACACTTGGTCATTTTCTGTGAAGAATATCGAATGGATACGTGCCTGATTGTAGCAGAATATAAATGGGAATGTATAAACCTGTATATTCTACAATAATATTTCGTAGCAGTCACACAATAAATTGAGTTTATAAAACAAGAAAAACGGTGTCATGGGACACCAGGTAGGAACGAAGTTCCTTCGGATAATATAGAAGGACCACAATTTGCGAAAACGAAACATGTGCGTGTCGAGGCGCACGACAGAAGTAATAACTTATACTAATCCAAGTTGAAATAATTAATATTGAAATGTGGGGCTAGGAGCTCTTACGAGAATGTAAATAAAAAAATTAGAGAATCTAGGAGTCACCTCTGGGATTCGAACCCAGAAATACGGCACACCACGGTTCAGTACTTAGACCACTCGGTCGTCAACGCATGTAGAATTTAGACGCAAGAGTGTATATAACGAAAGGATAACGTATCGCCACGCTATATAATTGAATATAAACCTACAATACGTAGTCATTATTTTATGAAACAAATTTGTAAAGCTTTATCTTTTCATTTTCATTATGCCATATCTGAATTCTGTCGTAATCTGTTCTTTTATGCATATAACTTATACACAATTATTTCGATGTTTCACATCTGACGTTTCCGAGTTGCTTGTACATGAATTAATGAGTACATATATAATGCATTGGCGATTGACGTGGCGGAGTGGGATCAGAAAGAGAAGGGATGAGAGAACGGAAAGAAATTATTTTCCTTAGATGTGAACAATCTGTTTCCTAGCACTCCGCCTAATGAAACTGTAAATTTAATCAAAAATTTTCTTATTTCTAATAACGTTCATCCACTTATACAGTCAGATATTACTCATTTACTGGAAATTTGTTTAGAACAAAATTATTTCAGTTTCAACAACGTGTGTTATAGTAATGAGGAAGGTTTGATTATGGGAAATCCCTTAATTACATAAAGTGAACAAGGAAAATTCTTCAATAATTTTAAAAAATTATCAAACAACTTTCGAAGGAAGCTGGTTATACGTATTCAGCAACGCAAAATCTGCATTCACAGTCGAACGGTGAATTATAGAAATTGTCAAGTCACCCCGACTCAAAATCTGCATACAGCTGTTTCGATCTTATTAGATCTCATCAGTGCAGCTTATTTGACTCTGAGTGAATTAACAAATTTCTAATTGTTCCCCAATACAAATCGTGGTCAGTAACACTGGTCGGATAACAATCCAGAGCGCCACCCCACCAAAGATATTGGGAAACAACAATTCACCGCTTAGACTGAAAATGCAGAAATTCGTCGCTCAAACACGTACCTCCTGATATGAAGATATCTACTCTACAACAGTGGTGTATATGATTCCAAGGCACACTAACATAGTGATTTAAAACCTTTGGATATACTCACGAGAGCGCGCTCCGAATATTCTAGTCGCTTAATACGCAAAATATAACAATCAAATCATAAAAAACATACTAGTCGACCATGGTCAATTTCATACATTACATAAAGTGAACAAGGAAAATTCTTCAATAATTTTGAAAAATTATTGAAAATTATTGAAAATTTTGCGTTGCTGAATACGTATAACCAGCTTCCTTGCAAAGTTGTTTGATAATTTTTTTAAATTATTGAAGAATTTTCCTTGTTCACTTTATGTAATGTATGAAATTGACCATGGTCGACTAGTATGTTTTTCATGATTTGATTGAAATCCCTTAAGCCCTTTGTTATCAGAAATCTTTATGGATAATTTAGAGAAAACTATTATGAACCATTTCAGCAGTAAATACTTTTTTTATTGGTATAGATACGTTGATGACATCATTGTTTGCTACACTGGTACAGATAGACAATTGGATAATTTCATTACTAAATTCGATGGACGATGAATCAACTCTGTGGTAGTTCATATTTATATTAAAAAAATCAAATAATAAGAAAACAACTTGTCTAAAAACCACAAAATGAAAATAACTTTTTATTCGACTAGTTTCGCCTGTTACAGCATTATCAAGACTGAATACATAATTGCAAAGACATCGCTTGAAAATATATAAGTATTTCGGTTCGGTACCTGAGGGTGGTGAAATGTAATCGATGGGTCCAAGTTATCAGAGATTTAACAGTGGGAAGTGGTTTAAGTCTAACTGGTCATTGAGAAGAATGTAATTATGGGATTTTTGGATCTTGTTTATTTCCATGGCTTCCAGGAAGTTCATTATCATACCTTTATCACAGTAATGAAGAATATTTGGTTTGAAAGAGGATGAGATGTTATGTTTTTTTGACTCAAGATGTTCCCTAAATGCTGATTGTCCGTTTTTTAGATGTTCTTTTAGCCTGGTTTCAAAACATCTCCTGGTCTGACCTATATATGTTGAATTACATTCTTCACAGTCCATTCTATAAATTCCTGTTCTCTTCATTGGATCGACTTTTGACATTTTGTTATTAAAAATCATTCTCTTATATTAATTCCATACACCCTCGTATTAAATTTTCTCTAGAAACTGAAATGAATAATTCTATTAATTACTTAGATTTAACTATTACCATAGAAAGCAACAAACACGAATTTTCAATTTTTCATAAACCATCTCATACAGATATTACAATTCATAACACATCACTACACCCTTTTCCACATAAATTAGCGTCTTATCATAGTATGATTCATAGACTTTTCAAAATTCCGTTGTCCGAAGCTAATTTTCGGAAGGAATTGCATATAATTAAACAAATGGCAGTAAATAATGGTTATTCACCGAATATGATTGACAGCCTCATTCAGAGGAAAAAAAACAAAATTTCAAAATTTCATATAAAACCAATAATAGCATTGGAAAATTGATTAAAAACAACAAATCAAAAATTCATAGAGATGAACGTACTGGTGTTTATAAACTCGACTGTGACGATTGTGAAAAATTCTATATAGGACGTACAATTAGAAATTTCAAAACTCGAATACACGAACACCAACGTAGCTATATTAAGCAGAAAACTGATTCTAATTATGCGTGCCATCTTATTCAAGAAAACCATACCTTTAATCACAATTATAATATATTACAATTTGAAAATAGTCTCCATAAAACCAACTGTTGGAAATCCCTATACATCAATAAATATAAAAATTCCGGAAATTTAGTTAACGACCAGATTGAAATAAACCCTTCTCCTCTCCTTAATCTGTTCAATGTAGGTACCTAATAATAACTCTGAATGAATTGCTTATTGTTATTTAGTTTCTCTAGGAACCCCTCTGTTATATTCAATTTTCGTATAAATAGATTGTTTTGTAATACCATAGTTTAGTATGTTATGACGAAACGCGTTTAATCAATAGATTTTTATTTCAACCTGTGAAAAGTTATTTTTTTATTTCTTTATAAAGTTATGAATATGAACTCTCACCAAGTAAATGCCAATTCCATTCAACAAAATATTATTTTCTTGATTGACCTTATTACTCGATAGAGGGCTACTATTCTGAGCATTGATTGATCGATATGACCAAATTGAATAGCACAGGCACCAGCTTCGATTTAAAAAAAAATGACACTTACTAGCGGTTCTATTGTTGATAATTTAAAATTTCTATATATTTTGTATGAAAATGTGGCTGATGTGTTCTTACTTCCAAGTTTTACATTGTGTAATCCAATCATTCCTATAATTTCATGCTTATTTTTTTCATAGAGTTCTGTCCTTAGTTTTTTCTTTCCATCCAGCGTCACCTGTCGTTCTTATATCCTCCTCCACTCCCTTCAGCTACTAAGATCTGGGTCTTCCTCGCCTTCTCCTTCCTTTTGGTTCCCACTGCAGCACTGAGCAGACCATTGCAACCTCTCCTCTTCTTCATATACTATCACGCCATTCTATCCTTCGCGTCTTTATTTTTTTCACTATATCTTCACCGTTCATTTTTCTCCTTCATCCATTGCCTGTATTCATTGTCGTCACTTTTATTGGTGCTAGGATTGTTCTCCTTATTCTTCGTTCCACTATTCTTAATTCCTCCTCTTCTCCTTTTGTCATTGTCATCGTTTCTGCTTCATACATCATAACCGGTCTTATCATTGTGTTACAAATTTTGAGCTTAGTGGCCCTTGTTAATAATTCACTCTTTATTAGTTTCTTATTAGCATGGAACGCCCTATAGCTGCCATTATTTTTTCTTTTATTTCTGATCTTCGTTTTCCGTTACTGCTGATCGTAACCCCCAGATATTTGAACTTTTCGACTTCCTCAAATTTGTATTCACCCATTTTCATAATTTTGTTTTCATAACGCTTTCCAAATCTCATTATCTTTTTTTGCTGCTGTTTATTTTTAATCCCATCTTCTCCCCTTCTGTCGTTATTTCTAATAGTACCTATTTGTTTTATTATTTCTCGTCGCTTAGTTACTATGACTATGTCGTCTGCATATACGCGATCATTCTTAAATTCCCCTTATTCACGTTTCTCATAACATACTCAGAAATAGCTATATAGGAAGTTCAATTAATTTAGTTCAAGTACCTAATGCTTGCTCAAATTAGTATAAGATATATGTGTACGTTGTCAAAAAATAAAGATAGGTACAACATTCTCTATATTTTTTGCATTTGGAAACCCGTTCCACCTACATCGAATGCAAAAATAGCAGATACATTAAATGATAAATGAGAATAACCCATGCGGTTGTAAGTACTACCTAATGTATGATTCATTAACCAAGCGAACTACTTGTACATGCATCACCTAGGGGAATCTCACGTATGTATGATTGCTATTCACAATAACGTTAAACTGACTAGGCTATTTATAAGGATAATCCCGAGTCGATGTTCATTAAACAATTCGAAATTGACATCGCTACATTACAATATGTATGATTGGAAGTTAGTAATTAAGTGTCTTCAGTTAATGCATTAAAAAACTCCATTTGTAATTCTTACTCTTTGAGTAATGAAAAGGACCGTAACTACAGTTGCTGTTACAGTGATAATTATACAATTCATAACTTTATAAAGAAATAAAAAAACTTAAAAAAGTAAAAAAAAAACTAACTTTTCACAGGTTGGAATGAAAGTCTATTGAGTAAACGCGTTTCGTCATAACATTGACTTCATCTCGTACTAAACTATGGTATCCCTATCTTTGGGAGAATGCGGCTGCGGCCGACTTTTTTGCTAATTACGTGCCATTCGGTCCAAGGTCAATATATTTCAACTGACATTAGATGGTAAAGGAAACCACAGAAAACCTTTACCCACGCAATGTACTGGTATTCTTAACTTTATAATATATAAATTTACAAAAATGGTTTGACAATAGATACATTTGCTGACGTTTCGCGCACTAACCGAACCGCACTCGGTTTTTCGGAGCGGATTGATTTTTCGCGCACTGTCGACACTACTCGCACTTTCGGCACTACTCGCACTATCGACGTTTCACGCACTTTCGGCACTACGCGCACTTTTTCGGGTCAGCGGATTAGGAGTGGTATGTCCTCTAGGTGGTCGAGGACTTCATCAGGAGGGTCCTGAAGCACTTGGAGGATTCTGGACGGAGGGAAAGGAAACCTTTTCTTCGGCCTTCTGCAGAGGACCCTTCGTCGACGGTGCCACGGCGTCATGAGCGTCGATCGGGCTTCGATGTTGGGACCGTGCAATGTACGTTGGGCGTATCGAGTTTGGAGATTTTGGAGGTGTTCGAAAATGGGGGGAATTTTTACGTGTACGTGTACTAAGTGTGACGGATAACGTCTGTCTAGACGGAAAATACTACGGCAGATTGCTCTTTCGCAGCTCTCCAACTGTCGGACGTATCTGTGAGGTAAAGTCGAATAGAGTAACGATCTATATGCTACTACTGGTCTTATGAACGTTTTATACGTGTTTAACAGACTTTGAGGATAACATCCTCGAATTCTGCCTCTTAGAGCACATAGAATGTTAGATCTGTTTCGGACTTTTTTGAGTGTGTTTTTAAGATCGGATTTCCAATTGTTGTGTTGATTGAATGTGACTCCCAAGTAAATAATGTCCTCCTGCAGTTCGAGATTTTCACCCCATAACCTTAGTCGGACGTCGTTTTTGTTGAATGTACGTGTTTGAGTGTAATTTGGGTGATGGAATAGTATTGTTTGTGTTTTACTTACAATACTATTCCATCACCCAAATTAAACTATGGTATTACAAAACAATCTATTTATACGAAAATTGAATATAACAGAGGGGTTCCTAGAGAAACTAAATAACAATAAGCAATTCATTCAGAGTTATTAGTAGGTACATTGAACATATTAAGGAGAGGAGAAGGGTTTACTTCAATCTGGTCGTTAACTAGGTTTCCGGAATTTTTATATTTATTGATGTATAGGGATTCCCAATAGTTGGTTTTGTGGAGACTATTTTCTGATTGTAATATATTATAATTGTGCTTAAAGGTATGGTTTTCTTGAATAAGATGGCACGCATAATTAGAGTCAGTTTTCTGCTTAATATAGCTACGTTGGTGTTCGTGTATTTGAGTTTTGAAATTTCTAATTGTGCGTCCTATATAGAATTTTTCACAATCGGTACATTCGAGTCTATAAACACCAGTACGTTCAATCAATTTTCCAATGAGATGAAGTCAATGTTATGGCGAAACGCGTTTACTCAATAGATTTTTATTCCAACCTGTGAAAAGTTAGTTTTTTTATTTCTTTATAAAGTTATGAATATGAACTTTCACCAAGTAAATGTCAATTCAATTCAATTATACAAAATTTTATATTTATATTTATGATATATGTAGCATTACATAGCGTGCAAATTTGAATGAAAATGTTTCATTTTGGAAAATACCACAAAGATATTCGCTTTTGAAATAGATTCGAGTCCTCTACAACGACCTCTGAATAATTTTTGTTGCAGATGCTTCAGTGTATGAATAAGAGAATAGATTTAGGTGTATCAAATAAATCTTAACACGGCAAAATCCAGTTTTGACTGAAACATATCTGAGATGTTCAGAAAATTATCTCTAATATGGCACCCATCATTCCAATCAAGATAACTGTATATGATCTAATTACAAAAGTTTTATTTAAAAAAATTAAATCGATCAATTGAAAGTTCATTCCTAGTAATTTATTTAATTTGAGTCAAATTTGTCAAATTATTGTTTTTGTTCGAGAAGGATAATCTGCTAATATTTTCTAACACTCAAGTTCAGCCTCACGAGGGGTTAACATTTCCATCATTAAAAACTTAAATGTAATAAGGAGTAGTACCTCATTTAAAAGACTTTTGAAGGCTCGTTTCAATGCTGCCTCATTTTTGGAATTCTTAATATTCTTTAAACTAAACTAGTTCAAAAAATATTGAAACTGAGCACCGCAAGAATCAAGGTTCTGTTCCAAGCCTTGTCGAACATTTTGTGAAACTTCAGGTATTATCACATAGTACTGATCTATAATTGTTTGATCAGTATAATCCGGTTGAATGGCCCAATTTTTTGTCTTCAATGGTCCCCATAAAAACCAGTGGTGTCAAATCGGGTAATCTTGCTGTCCGTACCACTATTCCAATACAGGAACCAATCGACCTCTCGTCTCATTTAGATTTTTTAGGGTGAATGTTACCCCCGCGTAGGGCTTCAACTGCAGTGCAGGATAATATTTTTAGGTTATTTACCTTTATATATTTATGAAAAAATTTGCAAATTATTTCCTCCTCGACGAGAAACTTCACAAGAATAAATTGCCTTGTCTCGCTTCCGCTGAGACACACTGTATATGCAGTTACTTTTCACCATGCAAAACGAGTTTCGATCGAGTTAGAATTAGGAAGCGGTAATTCATTTCTGCTCTACTAAAAATTATAGCTACTAGCAATTTAATTGGTATTATAAGGTACCGAAACAAATTTGATGCTTATAGTCTATCAGACTGGAATGACTTGGTGACCGACAAGTTTTTATCAAATATATGCTCGAACCGGAGTTGACAAGAGGTGAAAAAATTCATTAACTCAAATACAGGAGACAGCATAATTATCACAAACTTGCAAACTTCTGTCTACTTAATCATTTAATCGCTACATAGGTAAAATTTATTCAAAACATGCGTTTATAGCAGAGGCAATTTTGTTTAACGAATTTCGAATGTATTCAACTGTTAAATAGTTTTTCATTTATAACTGTTAAAAAGATGAAGATGATTACCTATAAAGTATATTATAGTCAGGCAGAAATTAAATGTTTTAATCTCTTAAGTACTTATATACTTAAGAATAAGTATATGATACAATAATTTAATAAATTCATTTAATTTAGACCTTACTATATCAGATTTCACTAGAATAACCCCTGCATCTCAAACTTGTATAGATAATATTCTTACAAATATAACAAAAGATAATTATATCTCCCAAGTAATTGATACATCTATATCTGATCATAAAGGAATACTTATTTCAGTAAAGAGAAGGCTTAATAGTAGTATGAATACCCCAATAAAAATTAGAAATATGTGTCAGAAAAATATGACCCAATTTGTGAAATCACTGGAGGGGGTAGACTGGCAAATTTTTAACGATTGCCAGTAAATGAATTAACAGAATATTTAGTGACCACATTTTCTTGCCGAGCCAGCAAACATTTTCCTCTTAAAACAATTTTAAACTCACACTCTCAGCGACCAGTTGTTAAATGGTTTAATAATAACTTGAGACAACAGAGAGAAACCCTTTCAACATTGAAACTTATGGCTGACTCTACAAGATCTTGTGCTGATTACGCAAATTTTAAGAAATTTAAATATGTTTATCGGAATTCTCTACAAGATGCAAAAACAACCGCATATAAAAATTTTATTTCTAATTATAATAATAAAATAAAGGCCACATGGAATTTAATCAAATTCGAGAGCAATAAAAGAAAAGAACTGGATAGTAGTAAAATTTCCTCAAATAATTTTAATAATTACTTTTTTACTATATCTAGTACAATTACAAAAACATTGCCAACCGTTAAAGATCACCATTCACTATTTTTATATAGAATGCCTCGTCCATTGTCATCCTTTTTTTTGTCACCTGTGTTGGAATCCGATGTAAGGAATGCCGTTCTTAGCCTTAAGAATTCCGGCTGTGTTGATATTTATAATATTAATACAGCCATGGTAAAACTTTCGGTGCAGGTTGTTAGTCCATTACTGGTTATCATAATAAATAAATGTTTCACTACTGGTAAATTTCCAGATTCACTTAAAATTTGCAAGGTACTGCCGATATTTAAGAAGGGAAATAGGGATGACTTAAACAACTATAGACCCATAACTATTGTACCGCTTTTTGGTAAAATCATTGAGATTATTTTGAAAGATAGACTGCTTTGTTATTTATTGGAGTTTAAAGTTTTGACATCATGTCAATATGGTTTTATTCCTGGCCGCTCGACCATCCAGGCCTTGATGGAGCTCGTGAGCAGTGTTGTCGAGGGCATTGATAGTGGCGAGCGCTACTCAGCAGTCTTGTGCGATTTTACCAAGGCCTTTGATTGCGTTGCTCATGATATCCTTCTTGACAAACTGGAATATCTTGGTGTAAATGGCCTGCCTTTGTCCTTGTTCAAAGATTATCTTACCAACAGAAGGCAGGCAGTATGTTTGAATGATAAGCGGTCCGATATTAGAGTGATTTCGCATGGTGTGCCACAGGGCTCTGTCCTTGGGCCACTACTATTTGTCGTCTACATTAATGACCTGCACTTAAGCATGCTTCCTTGCAGAAGTGTCTTATACGCAGATGACACTACTATACTTATTCCAGGCAAATCGGATGATGAGATCAACTCGAATATTGCTGTGACTGTGGCAGCTGCCGAAAGATGGTTTACATCAAATTTTCTCAAATTAAATTGCAATAAAACGCAGATAATAAAATTTAGCTTTGCCCAAAACTGTGAACCAATTGCTGATGTTAAAATGCTTGGTTTAACTATTGACAGTGGTTTAAAGTGGCATTCTCATATTGTGGAGATATGTCTAAGACTAAGTAAACAGATTTTTCTTTTAAGACAACTTAAAAAAACTTTTGCAGTTGATATATTGAGGACAGTTTACTTTGCAAATATTCATTCTATCCTTAGTTATGGAGCAATTTTATGGGGTAGGTCTTCAATGGCTGAAAGAGTATTTAAGATCCAAAAGCAGGCACTTAGAATAATTGAAGGTGTTGGACCTACGACTTCTTGTAGACCACTTTTTATTAAACATCGTATAATGCCGCTACCTTGCGTTTTCATCTACCATATGCTGATGGAGATTCGACGTGTATCCAGCACTCTTCCGCCACTGGTTTATAATCATGATTATAATACCAGATCTTCGGGGATTCTTTTACTTCAAAGGCATAGATTGGTCAGATCTCAACTTAACTCATTAGATTTTAAATTGTATAATAAACTTGGTGCAAATATAAAACGTTTACCTGTAACATTGTTTAAAAAAAGATTAAATCGGTTTTTGTTGGATAATTGTTTTTACTCGCTTAAAGAATATATGGATGCACCATCCTTAATGTAGGAGTAGTTATTTTTATTTATTTTAAGTGTTTTTACGTATAAGGTTTTATTAATGTGAGTGAATGGCCATTCGGCCATATTATAATATATTATATTTTATTAGCGTTTAATATTCGTAAGTTTTTCCCTTTTAGGGAATTTATATTATGATACATACAATTTTCATTGACCTGCATCAAACATGTACAATGTAACGATGTTAAATAAATATTTCTTTCTTTCTTTCTTAATAAGTATTTCATATATCTCAGTATTGTTTTTTCCTAATAGAAACCTATATAGGTCGAGGTATTATTATTTTTCTGAAAACTGAAGTGCGTGATTTTTCAAAATATAAGTCAATCCATTAGAATTACATCTCGACGCGATGCATTTCGCGCAAAAAATACGACCTTAGTGATGAGGATCTGATGCTAACGAGTTTTTTTATAATTGGGTAATTGAAAAAAAATTTCAGATATTTTCAGTCCATTTATACGTAGAAACCGTTGACACTTGTCTATCGAGAAATTCCTTCAACATTATGACGTCACAAACATCACCACCCATCTTGGCAATCCTTTGTAATATTTTATCAATTTTAAATCGTTCATAAATAATATAAAAAAGATAACAGTGTCATGGGAAACCAGATAGGAACGAAAGTCTTTCGGATAATGTAGAAGGAACACAGCGTGGCGGAGTGGCATCAGAAAGAGAAGGGATGAGAGAACGGAAGGAAAGAGGAAGAAAGAGAAAGTTGCTATACACTATTCGCTTATGTATAAGACTATAGCACTTCCGTTATATGTTTTCCTTAGGGTTGTAGTCTCACATAGTTTCTTAAGCAATTCATATTATAAAAAAAATTGTTTCTGAATAAAATCTATAAAATAACCGCTTAAGGCACGCGGTGTTCCCAACATAGAGATAATACAGATAGAGTAGGCATGCATATAAGTGGGAGGCATCCTGCGGATAAAAAGAGAATGAAGTTGGTATTGTTGTCTCTCTCTGTCACTGCGCACCGCGCATGCGTGAGTCCTGATTCAAGCGGTTCAACGGCAACGACAAAATGCGTGTTCTAACCTATACCTCGATAAATAGTTGTTCAATCAGGACTCACGCATGCGCATCTCGCTGTGAAAGAGAGAAACGGCAATACCTAAACGATTGTCTTTTTCTTTCTATCTGTAGGACGTTCTCGCTTGTACGAGGGCCTATGGCATGCCTACTCTATCTGTAATATCTCTATGGTTCCCAAGCGGTCACCCATTCAAGTACTGACGACCACGCCCGATGCCGCTTCACTCCAGAGATCTGGCATTCTTAGCGTGGTATGGCCGTAAACATTAATTTTGGTCAATTCGATGGGAATTGAACAACTGATTTAATTCTAAGAACTAATTGGAGGTAGATATAGTTTAAAATTGTTAATGCCCAAGGGAAGATGAATGGATAAAAACCAAAAATATTCAATCTTTAATATGATATTTTCATTTTTATATGAATTTTCGAGGTTTTTTTATCATTCGAAAATATCGAAACAACACAGCGAGGTTCCAACATTATAAACACACAACTTGCCATAGATGCCTAGAAACGTACAATATGCAGTGTACGTAGATGACCCAGGAATCTATACCTCATCAACTCAATTTAATGTAATACATCGAAGATTGCAAGACTCAATCGACTTATTTAGATCATGGGTACATAAATGGAGAATTGAAATTAATGCGGAAAAATATGAAGCGTTTATTATAACCAGGAAATACAAAACAAATATGGAACAACTTAGAATAGGAAATTAGGAAATAACATGGAAACCAGAGGTGAAATATTTAGGCATATACATAGACAAAAGATTGACGTAGAACAAACATATACAACACATAATGAAGAAAGTAAATATAGTTCAGAGCTAGATGTTTCCACTTATTAATAGGAGAAGCAAAATGTCAACAAGGAACAAATTACTAATTTACAATTCAGTAATAAAATCGGCCATATTATATGGCTCTACAAGCTGGCGCATCACCTGTAACACAACTATGAAGAAATTGCAATCGCTACAAAACAAAATCTTAAGGCAGATAGTAAACGCACCGTGGTTTGTTACGAACAGACAAATACAAGGAGAGCTGAACATGAAACCAATATATCAAATCATCAAAGAAAAAGCAATAAAAAATTATGAAGAAACAACAAGGCACATCAATCCACTGCTGAGAAGCGCAACATATTACGAAATTGAAGGCCGGTACAAGAGGACGCCAAAATTGATGATCCAAAGGAATATAATCGAAATTTAGTCGAAATTGTTAGAATACAGAGATATGATCTGATAGAAAAATAAAAAACTAAAATATTAACAAACAAAGTAAGACTCCAGATTAGGCAGTAAAACGAACTCCATTCTAGCTGCAAAAGACAAAAATGCTCATATTCATAGTCACAGCGAAGCGGAGTGGAATCAGAAAGAGAAGGGATGAGAGAATGGAAAGAAAGAGAAAGGTATTATACAATAATTGCTTGTGTGTCGTCACTTCCGTTATGTTTTCGTTACGGTTTTAGTCTCACATATTTTTCAGTTTGGTCGCGCAACAAAATCTTCTCCAAGCCTAAATTTTTGATTAAATTCTAGAATAGGGAGACCGGGGCAAAACGAGGTTTCGGGGCAGGACGGGAAATGCGCTAGTGTGCGTGACTCGTATTTGTTTATTGTGTTACAAAGTTTTTTGACAAATAACGCAGTGCTCTAAGGTGAGTAAGCAAGTTTCGAAACTAATTTTTAACCAAAAACCATACCTGTAATATTGAATTTCAATAATGAGTGCTGTGTACCGTTTTCTATGTTTTAGGTTAGAAATGTCTCATTTTATTTGAAAATATGTCAGTTGGGGTAAAACGATCGGGGCATAACGGGATACTATCCCATCTTGCCCCGCTTCTACTAAAAATATTTTTCCTTCGGAGTTTTTTTTTTTAAGATGGTCCGCAATTATATACGAAAAACAGATCGAGCGCTATGGGAAGAGTATGATATGAGAAGAGCAGTCAACGACGCTTTTTCTGAGAAAATGGAATTTCTCAGAGCTTCAATCATTTATAATATGCCTAAATCAACTTTAGAACAAAATCTTCGTTTTAAGTCAGCCCGGAAAATATTGTAGCACTACCAAAAGAAATTAAGATTCAAGAAAGGAAGGCTAGAAAACGAAGTTAAAGTACAATACTCATGGCTGCTCTTTATAAAAAAAGGGCTGAGTTCGAAAATAAAATAGAGAAGAATATCGAACAAAACACTGAAAACAGAAACTTCGTAAGAAGACTGCTACTTAAAGTAAGATACATTAGAAGAAGAAAAATGCAACAAAACGAATGAAACTGAAACTAACGAACCCAAACCAGAAAACGACTCAAATTCATCAAAAGAAGAAGATGGTGACGCTTCTGCCTGCATCTACTGTGGGTACTTATACTCGCAGTCAATAGAATAATGATGGGAAATTTGTAGTGTGTACCTTTTGGGCACATAATTGATGTGGTGGAGTTGAAGAAGATGACATTGTTCATATTTGTGAACGGTGAAAGCATCAATAAAATATTTGCTCATTTTGCCCCGTATCATTTCCCATTATGCTCCGGTCACAGGGCAAAATGGGAAATTCGGGATACTTATTGTTGTTCATGACTATAGTCTGTCCAGCCAAAGTTGGCGTGTGCGTCACAGTCATGCGCAAATAATGGCCCAATGCTGCCTACCCAAATAAATAAAATTTGAAATGGTCAAAATTAATATCTGTCGTAAGTAATTTTCTGAAAAAGTAGTTATATGTTGATAAAGACCGTATCGTCCATTTCGACAAATATTCTGTTCTTAACATATCAAATCTTATGTATCTCTCAAAAAAAATTAACATTCCGAGTAATTAAAATACGTTAAATTTTTTATAGTTGGCATTTAATTGAAAAATTTGCAATGTTGTCGGAACCTCTCGACCAACGCGCCGGTAATCGCCATTTCACGTTTGACAGTCGCCGAGTAAATAAGAAGATTTTGTAATTAAAAGTTTGATTTATCGATCGATGAATATGGATTCCAGTTTGAACAAACAATCAAAATGCTTGGTCAAATCTTTGATTGAGTATTTTGAACAAGAACGGGACAATAAGGGACCACTTTCACCGCTTCATGCTGTAAGAGAGGTGAGTTATTTAGAAATAGAATTTTGTTCTTTACTGATTAATTTAATTTTTCAGAGAGTGGCTAATGCTTTAGGACTCTCCATCAGAACTGTTTCCCGTATTTCCTCTACCGCAGAAGTGGAGAGTCCAAAAAGAACACGTAGTAGGTCGAAGTCTCTGACTATTGAACCGAATCCAGTACAAAAGACTGAAATACGAAATGAAATATATGATATGTGCAAAAACAGTATGTGATCGATTGAGTATTTGAGTTTATAGGCTTGTGAATAGTTTAATTTTTTAGGAGAGCATATAACCTTGAATACGTTACTAGAAAAATTGAAATCAAAGAGTAAGTATGAAGGCTCTAGATCATCACTGGCCATAGTACTGAAAGATATAGGTTTCAAATATAAAAAAGATGACCCACGACGTAGTATAATGAAACGAGATCATATTGTCCATGCCCGAATTAAATTTCTACTTCAATATACAAGGAATATGGAGAACAAACTTTATGAATGTGTTTTTATTGATGAGACATGGGTTTTCCAAGATGGAATAAATACACGTTCCTGGCAGGATTCTAATGTCAAAAGTGTTAGAAAGACAAAAGTGGACGGGAAAAGGTGAGCTACAATTATTGTGAATAATGCCAGATCGAATGTTCAATTTTGGGTTTCCGTACTTTTTATAAATAGTTTGATTATTGCCAATACTTAGATTTACAGTTTCAATAAGTCGGAGGTTTTCTTGCCTATTCGGAATAACTATTTGGCTAGCTTCAGGTTATTCAATATTCAATAGACGTTGTTCAACAGCATATATTGGTATTATTTCTGTTTACTTCCTTGTCCCACTTTCAGCACTCGCAACAGGTATGGTATAGTAGTGCTTTCATCGTAAAATATAATAGATAGAGTGACAATTCTGGTAGGGAATACTGGTTAATTTGAATTTACCGCTAAAAATCCCCGTCATGTCATTATTGAAAATTAGGTTAGCTATTTATACTTGAGACTAGTGAGAGTCTCCCCCGCCTATTAAATAGATCCGTGAAAACTATAGATCGATGAAAATATAGTTTCCCGAACCACGATGAGTGCAAAGCCCGTCCCTGCCTCTTTCGAACGGTACGCGACGCGTCGAGTGCTGAGCCCGTCCCTGCCTCTGTCGAACGGACGCGCCATCTGCTCGCTGTCAATTTCGATTTCGTGCGGTATCGGCTAGATGCTACGACCTCATTGGGACTCGCCGTGCCGAAACTTCTCGATAGAATTCAACCCGTCCAACTATCGGCTCCAAAGGCGGTCACGTGAATTCGAGTCAATGTGACGCGAAAATAGTTCTTAAGCATCGGGAATGCAGCCGTTTTCGCGAATTTCGGAGAAACGTCAAATTTTAAACGTTCGATATCGAAGATCGGCGTCGCGGTCGGGAACGGGACATAGCCTAAGCACTACAAAAAGGTCGGCGGCCGGTCTCCTTATCTCGGCTTTATAAGTTTGCCATAATGCGGCCTTCGGCTGCCTGCATTTTAGGAAGTCCAAAATGGCAAACCAATTATTTATTTAGTATTATATATTATTTATTATGTCTGGCAACAGTGTTCACGATCTACGTCATATACAATTGATGACGTACACGCCAACAGTCGCTGGACAGACTATACCAAGTAATTAAGCAATTTAGCCTATAATTCAAGTTGCTTAAATGAAGTTTGATAATAAATGTTGCTTTCTGAGTTGATTATTTTTTAATAAAGAGTTTACTTTTCTTTGAATGATTTTTTGTTCTTAATTATCCCGTTCTGCCCCGATCTCCACTACATGTAAAAAGTAGATAATTTTGTTTTTCAAAAACCCAATTCATGTAAATATCAAATACTCATAGTACACTGCTTTGATAAGGATTTTTCAACCTAAATATCATAACCTATCAACTACCGCCTTTCGTTTACCCGAAGCTACGATTGAATACACGGCCTGCTTCTATTTATTAACCGAAAAAACTAATTACCCTTTGATCGAAAACAATAGAATCCGCAACAAACGCGCTCACCAATATTCCAATCGCGATTTACGTTCAGTCATAGAGATCTCTATCTATCTCTGGTATATTAAAAAGAGAAAGTGGCCGTTATAATAGAGATGAACACGCTAACCGTGGGTGTACGAAAGTGGCGTTGTTTTTCGCGTATGCGCGCCGTGGGTAGCACGGATCGTCCCAACCGCGGTATTCGAGCGAGGTACGGGCCCGGAGCCAGGAGCAGGTGAAAATGTGCATTCGAAGACGGCGGTGCGTTGCGTAACGCTCGGTATTGCGCGCCTTTGTTAATTGGACTCCGCGTGGTCTCGACGTGCAGAGCTGGCTGCAACTTTCCAGGAGGTTACGAACAAAGATACACGAACGATACACTGATTTTTTTTTCAATTATTACTCTACGTGAGGTAAATTCACTGCTCGCTTAATGCTCGGTGGAACATTTTCAAATTATTGATCGAATTAAGTGAAATACTTGGTTTGATTCCACTGAAATTAGTTTAATTACTTGACATATGTTTCGGGATATTAACTCATCATCATCATCAGATGATCACAAAGTATTTATACTGTTCAAACTCGTAGAAATATCGGCACCAGGTTGGAAGAACATAAACAATCAATCATCCAAAATAAGAATATAACTACAATTTCAAAGCATTGTATATAGAACAGCCATTTTAAAGACTTAGATAACCAAAAAATAATACATTCTTTGAGCAAAGGAAAGAAGATTGATCTTTAGAGGATTTGAAAATTAAATCGGCAACCTCAAGGAACTTATTCAACAATTTTGACCTTATTATTTTTCCACTCATTGACGTAGTATTATAAATACATAGATTGTAACGTTTTCAACTTTAGTTTGTCATCAGTTCTTGATAATGGGTAAATAGCACGAAGCATATGTCGAGTACTTGTACTTCATTTCATGATGAAACATCAACTGCTTAATGAAGTCGTTATTGCCGAAAAAAATACAAATTAATAGCAATACAATACATCCATTCCAACACAAAACTTCAGCTTTCAATATTATGGTACATCATTTAGTAAATATTCCACTCTCAAACGCCAATTTCAACATCGAGAAAAATATAAATAAACAAATTGCCGTAAATAATAATTATTATCCCATAATAATAGACAATATGATAGATAAAAAGTTGTTCGAAAATGCGATTAGCCAGGTGTACCCCCTTATTAAAAATATCGGAAACATCGGAAATTTAAGTAAAAAAACTTAAATCACTCTCATCTAAGCACAACATTAACATTGCTTATCGTACCGGTGATAATTTAGGAAATCATATAAAAAATAATAAATCCAAAGTTCATAACGATAATAAATTAGGAGTTTATAAAATTAATTGTGGTGATTGTGATAAGTTTTACATTGGTAGAACTTTCAGAAGTTTTCAAACTAGAATTTCAGAACACAAACGTAGCTTTGTTAATCAGAAGTCGCTTTCACATTATGCAAACCATTTAATCCAAGAAAATCACACATTCAATTTCGATTTTAAAATATTAAATACTGAAAGTCAGGGAATTAAACTTAATTTTTTAGAATCATTACAGATAAATAAATAATAGCATTCCGGTCTCCTATTGAATAGCCAAACCGATCATACTTCAAGCCCCCTTCTTTTCAATATTACCGAACTACCTGACTAGCAGTTCAGAATTGGTTTTTCCTATTATAATAATTATTTGTAACCATCTTTCCACTTACCCCTTCTACACAAGTTGTCATTTCTTGTTTTCGATATAACAGAGAATCATAGTTAGTTTGCCATTAGCATCTGAAGAAGGTGTAGTTCCACCGAAACGTGCGTCATGCGTTATTTCTTTTAATAAATGTGTAAATTGATATTATTAACCATTGTTTTAATGTATAATACAATACAGACTAAAATAAGGAATAAATAAATATATATATACATATATATATATTATATATATATATATATATTCATATATATATATATATATATATATATATATATATATATATATATATATATATATATATATATATATATATATATATTATATATATATTATATATATATATATATATATATATATATATATATATATATATATATATATATATATATATATATTTATATATATATATATATATATATATATATATATATAATAATAATAATAATAAATAATGTTTATTGAATCAAGAATCAGCGTTATACAAAATCTATCTCAACCAAAGAGATGTAAAAAAAAACAGAAAACAGAAAATATTTTCAATATCTAACCCTGATGCAAATAAGCATTGACAGATTCATCATAAGTCTTCTTTGTTCCACAAAGCCGAAGCTGTCTGTGGATATAATATACTAAAACATTCTTCGCAAAATAGTGTAGACACCCCCATATTTTATCTGAAATCAATCAAAAACCCTAATTAAAAAATGATGAGCACATATCACTTTTCTCTTCTACTAAGAACTTTTTCACTTTGTCTTTAAACCACAAATACGAGTGAGATGTGTGAATAGAGAGATCTTTCGGTAGGCAGTTCAGAAAACGTGGAGCCAGATAGGCCGCATGTCTAAGACCTATCGTTTTGACGGCGACAGGGGTTCTCAGTTTCTCCATCGCTTTGGCCCGGGTGGTGTAGCTGTGATCGATGGGGTCTAATTTCAAGGTGCCTTTATTAATATAATAAAAACATACGACCCTAAGGAAATATAACTTTCTTAAATCGAGTACTCCAGCCTCCCGAAAAACATACTCAGTGGAGTATGTCATATCTCTCCTCAGCATCTTTTTCAAAAACAACTTCTGTAAAACTTGCAGTTTTTTTAGGTGACAATTTGCCACTCCACCCCATCCTAACATACCATATGTAAGTCTAGTCTGTATCAAAGCATAGTAGAGTACTTTCATCTCTGGTAGATTCAAGATTTGAGCCAAGTATTTGAACTTACCCAGCATACTTCTCAATGAGGCAGTGACGTGAAGAACATGTTGATCCCATCTAAGATGAGAATCGATAACTACGCCCAGGTATTTTACTTTCAGTGCCCCTTTTATCGATATTATATCCTCGTCAACATTTATGCTTAATTTATCAAAAGATGGCAGATGATTACTATAGCTGGCCACAGGAAGGAAAACTGTTTTCTCACTATTTATGGTAAGCAATTTGTGACTGAAAGCCTGAAACAAACCTGCCAGGTCTTTCTCTGCTTTTTGTTTCAAATCCTGCCAATTTTCGTCTCTATATATAATAACTGTGTCATCAGCAAAACATATTACATTTCTCAAAGACTCCTGAGTAAGTATACTGTTTATATATATATATATATATAGTGAACAAAACAGGACCAAGTATTGTTCCCTGAGGCACTCCACAATGAACCAATCTATGTGAGCTTGTATTGGTTCCTATCCTCACGCACTGTGTTCGTTTTTCCAAATATGATTTGAATAATTTATAGGGTATTCCTCTTATTCCCGTATCACGAAGTATTTTTAATAGTTGTGCATGATCGACGGCATCAAAAGCTTTTGCAAGATCGAGGAATACAGCTAATGCAGGTGATCCCTTTTCCATTGCCCCATACATTTGCTCTACAACATGGTGAATTGCGTTTTCTGTAGACTTGCCTCTTCGAAATCCATACTGTCTATCAGATATAAGCCTATATTTGTCCAAAAAAGAGTCCAACCTTATCTTCAAAATTTTTTCCAGCACTTTAGCAAAATTGCTTATTAAAGATATATGTCTAAAATTCGAAAGCACTGCCCGGTCACCTTTCTTATGTATTGGAACTATCAAAGCTGATTTGAATTCCTGAGGACATACACCTTTTTCCATTATTAAATTGACAATAAAACAAAGTGGGGATGATATTTCTGACGATATATTTTTCATAATTTCAGCTGTTATATTGTCTAAGCCCGGAGATTTATTATTTTTCAAGCACTGAATGACTTTTTGGATTTCATTCTTATTAGTAGGTGTTAAAAACATAGACTCCCTGCAAATTTTACCTGCCGGGGGGAGATAGCTTGGGTTCTTAATTTTCGCTGCTAAGTTAGGACCTATTTCGGAAAAGAACTCATTAAAAGCATTTGCAACTTCTGCTTCATCCTTCAGTGTGTCACCCCGTTCAGTCCGAATAGCATGCAGTGGATCCTCTTTTTTATTTTTGAAATTTGTAATATGCTTTATTGACGTCCATAAACGTTGAGCATTGTTTTGATTCTTGCTTATTTGATTTTTGTAATAATCAATTTTTGTTTTTTTTATAATATTATTGAGAACATTTCTGAAATCTAAAAATTGTTTCTTTAAAAGAAGATTCAGCTTGTCCCTCTGATAAACTTTATAAAATATATATATATATATATATATATATATATATATATATATATATATATATATATATATATATATATATATATATATATATATATATATATATATATATATATATATATATATATATATATATATATAAATATACATTTATAACAATCGAAAAAATTTAACGAAATTTATAAATGATAAAGATAATATATTTCAGTTAGGTACAGTATATAAAGATATAATTTTTCTAAATAACAACATGTATTAACAAAACACTGCAAATAATGGTAAAAATCAAGAACAAATAACCTAATATCACCTACTCCTCGTCAGTCCACCTCGTTGGTGGACGCCCTCTACTTCTAAAGGCGTCTTGGCGGGGTCTCTAGAATTTTTTTTGTCCATCGTCCGTCCGTCAATTCTCTCCATCGCGTGACCGACATCGGAGACGTGGCGCAATCTCCCATTGGGTATTCTATCTCTTAAGGAAAAGCCCAGCATCGCCCTCTCCATCCTCCTCTGGACTACTCTTATTATTTCAGCAGAATTCTTTGTTAAAGTTAAAGTTACTGCTCCATAGGTAAGAACGCTGAGGACACACTGGTTGAATACTTTTCTCTTCAGGCAGACTGGTATGCTTGACCTGAGGATATGACTGAGCTTCCCAAAACCTGCCTGGTTGTCCCTTCCTATACGAATTTCATGCCCTAGATATTTATAAGAGTAAACCTGTTCCATGTGATTTTTGTTTAGAGATATGTGTTCACTTACTACTAGGTTGGTCATAAACTGGGTTTTGCCTATATTCATTTTCAGCCCAACAGTTTTTGAGGCTCTATCTAACTTGTGTAGCATCTTTCTTGCTTCATCAATGACAATGTCGTCTGCGAATCTTAAGTGGTTTAGTTTCTCACCATTTATATCTATATAGATGTTCAGCAGTGGACGCAAGTGGGCTAATTGATGATGATGATGAATATCTTTGGCAAAGTGGACTATGGGATGTTATCCATAATATGGATAACATCCCATAGCACATAGTGAATTGACATCTTTTTTATTGTTCCCAATACAAAACCGCCGAACTACTATATTATAGTAGTTCGGCGGTTTTGTATTGGGAACAATAAAAAAGATGTCAATTCACTCCGAGTCAAGTAAGGCGCACTGAAGAGATCTAATAAGATCGAAACAGCTGTTGCAGATCTTGAGTCGGTATTACTGGACAATTTCTATAAATCACTGTTGCATTGTTAATGCAGATTTCGCGTCGCGCGAATACATACAATCAGCTTGCTTAGGAAATTGTTTGATAATTTTGAATTATTGATTTTTCTTATCCACTTTATGTGCTTCATAAAACATTGTTGTATGTTTTAAAGGAAAACTCACGCTGACAAGTTAGAAACTATATTATCGACCGCTCTCGCTGCAACTCCCGATGATGTCAAGTTCGTTGACGAAACGAACCAGATGTTGTTTCATAGAGATTAGATGCGGCACATTAAAACATACTTTTCATCAATATTTCACTCGTAATATTGAGCAAGTTTCTCACTTCAAGTTGTTTCCAGTTGCAACATTACCCATTAAAATCATTTGAGCATTTCCTCACAAATAATTCATTAATTACGATCTTTCTGATCATAACAGATCAATATTTCACATTCAAAATGTACCTACCATCTACGGCAAGACTTAGAGTAATTATTGTTATTTTACAATAATCTTATTATATAAATTGATGATTTACGTGCAATATCATCTCTGATAGAAATCATCATTTATAAAGCTAGAAATTGCGGTCAATTCGTTCTTTTCCACCTATTCGCTTTGCATAACCGTGTATAATATAGCCTCAAGGGCGTTTGATAGGAGCAAGATGTACACGAAATGCAGCTCATTTACTAGATAAATCGAAATTAGTTAATACAAGCGAACATTCTATATATGATTGAGTATTACATATTTTGTAATATTTTAATAATGGCTAATAATTTGTAGAGAAATATATAATATATATATATATATATATATATATATATATATATATATATATATATATATATATATATATATATATATATATATATATATAACTGAGATTGAATTCTCGCACCTCACTTGGTGAAACATCATAAAGAATAAAGTATGAACTTAAAAATAAAAACACTTGGCTTATGTTTCACAATATAAAAAAAAATATTCAGATACTGTATTTAGCAGTAACGAAAAGTCGACATGTTTCGAGTTATGAACTCATTATCAAGACTGACTACAGGAGAGTATTGCACTGTAATTTATTAAACAGACAAAAGCAAAGGTGATACCTGATAATCAATTTGTTCGTTCACAAGAGGTAATTGACTATTATGGGCGGAACTTATTTCGAGAATTTCAAGAAGGTCAAGGCATTTTCCTTTGTTACCTGAATGTAACAATTTGGTTTTGTTGAAATCCAGGAAGTGATTGAATTTTATACAATGTTCAGAGCAGCCAGTGGTATTTTTGTTTTGTAAAATTGACTTTTTATGTTCTTCAACACGAATGTTTATATTTCTTCCTGTTTGCCCAATATAGAAAGCAGGACATTCGTCGCAAAATATTTTGTAAATACCACTGTTTTCTCCGATGTTAGATCTAACATCATATATATATATATATATTTATATATATATATATATATTTATATATATATATATATATATATATATATATATATATATATATATATATATATATATATATATATATTTATATACTAGCTGAACCGGCAAACGTTGTTCTCCCATATAAATAATTTTTATCTATCTAACTATCTATCTAGATAGCTATCTATCTTTCTATCTATCTATGTATCTGACCCGGCAAACGTTGTTTAAATTATTAAAATGGCTATTAAAAAATATGGGTTGTTGATAGAAGGGTAAAAACTTAGAGTTGTATGTATTTTTTAATGCAACATCATAAAAAAATAAAAATAAAAAATTTTGTCCAAAAAATTTATGAAAATGTTTATAGTGAACCACCCTAATCACTTAGGGGTATGAAAAATATATTAGGACCTATTCTCAGACCGACTATTGTTATTTTCGATTGCCATCGTGCAATCCATCTGTGCAATCCATCGCGATGGAAAAAGTAGACCGTAGAAAAGTAAAAAATGAGAGCTATATGAAATTTTTTCATTCTAAGTCATAGCAAAATAAAATTAAAAATTTTGCCAAAAAAATTGAAGTTTATGATTAACGAATAAAAATTAGGGGTTGATCGTAGAGGGGTGAAAATTTAGGAATGTATGATGAAAAATAGACTTTGTCCGATTCTCAGACCTAAGTGATATGCACACAAAATTTCATGAGAATCGGTCGAGCCATTTCGGAGGAGTTTAACAAATAAAAAATAGGGGTTGATCATAGACAGGATTTTATGTATTTTTAAATGCTGTACTATAAAAAAATCAACAGAAAAATTTTTCCGAAAAATATGAGACAAACAATTGGGGGGTGGCCCCTCAAAAGTGAGGGGGATGAAAAAGAGATTTTGTCCAATTATCAGACCTATCCGATATGCACGCAAAATTTCATGAGAATCGGTGGAGTAATTTCGGAGGAGTTTGACAAATAAAAAATAGGGGTTGATGGTAGAGGGGTAAAAATTTGAGGATGTATGTATTTTTGAATGTTGTCTCATAAAAAATAGAACAGAAAATTTTGGCTGAAAAATAAAATAAAAAAATCAAGGGGAATTTAGGGGGACGAAAAGCAGATTTTGGCCGATTCTCATACCCGTTATGCACACAAAATTTCATTAGAATTGGTCGAGCCATTTCGGAGGAGTTCAACTTCTAACACCGTGATACGAGAATTTTATATTTTAGATAATATATATATATATATATATATATATATATATATATATATATATATATATATATATATATCTACATATTAGCAGAGCTATTCAAATTCGAGCCCATGCATGGGGATTTTGATAACGGTAAGAGATAGAGGGATGGTTAAATAAGGGCAAAGTAGCATATATTAGAGGTCAATTATATGGATTTAAAAAATCTGACATAGCTTCTTTTGTTCTGGGGTTATACAGAATGTAACAAATTGTCACTTTGCCATTGCAAATTTTTGTAGGCTATCCAAATATCTAAATAAAAATTATATGCAGGGTATCGTATAAATTGGTTCACCCTCAACTTTTAATTTTCAAATACGGACCTGTATTTTTTATTTCATTTTTTTGAATGTCAAGGGTCATATTTCATATTGTCGTAGCATTTTAATCTGAATTACACATTGTTTTGGGAATATTGAACTATTACCAGTAAAATTTCAACATTTTTTTCAAATTCCATCTGTAGTTTCAAAAAATATCATAGAATAAGGTATACAATGCCTAGTATGAATATTTTCAAAACGCTTTATGATTTAGATGAAAGTAAAACGCCAATATGAAACATGACTCTTGGCATTTGAAAAAATTTAATAAAAAATACAGGTGTGTATTTGAAAATTGAAAGTTGAGGGTGGCCCAATGTGTACGATACCCTGTATATACATTCTATGCAGATATTTGAAACGGCAAGAAAGAGTTACAATGGAAAAGTGGAAAAATAAAAAAAAAACTTCGTAAAATAAAAAGATATAGGCAAAAAAGAATTTACAAATTTTAGACTTTTGCTGTATAACACTATCTCTTACCGTTAAAATCTCCATGCATAGACTCGAATTTGAATAACCCTTTATATATATATATATATATATATATATATATATATATATATATATATATATATATATATATATATATATATATATATATATATATATATATATATATATATATATATATATATATATGTATATATATATATAATTATTTATTCGAATTGTTGTTGCCTGTGAACTATTTCTAATCTCTTCATAATTATTAGCAATACCAGGCTTGTTGAATCTTAAAAGACTTGATTTTATTAAAAAGTTGACGTTTCGCCACGACATTCGTGGCTTTATCAAAACTTTTGAAAAAATTGAAATTTCTTTGACATTTATTGATTTGAAAAAATTTGATTAGAAAAAGACTACTATGTTTCACTAATATTTTTTTTGGCTGTGGCCGTTCTTTGTTATTTACTACGTGCTATTCAGTCCAATATTAACATTCAAATCTGTTATTAGATGGTAAGGGAAACCACAGAAACGTTTACCCACGTAATGATTCAACAAGCCTGTTATTGCATATATATATATATATATATATATATATATATATATATATATATATATATATATATATATATATATATATATATATATATATATATATATATATATATATATATATAGATATATATATGATCAGAAAGATTTCCGCGGTCGGAAGTATTTGAAAAACTTGGTTCTCGGGATGAACCGCGTAAAAGATTTGAAAAATCTCGACGTTTCGGCTCCTTTTGCGAAGCCATCTTCAGGAGAATTAGAAGGGATAATAATTCAGATACGTGGCCTCAATCTGCCTACTCCACGAATCGAATTAGGAGGAATCGGAAATAATCAATCAGTTGACTCTGAAGAGTAGGCAGGTTGAGACTTCAGAGTTGACAGGAAGCAGTACGGTTGGTGGAGTAGGCAGGTTGAGACCTCGCAATCGTATTATTTCCGATAACTCCTAATTCGATTCGTGGAGTAGGCAGATCTCAATCTGCCTATTCCACAGATACGTGGCCTCAGCCACGTATCTGAATTATTTTCCCTTCTAATTCTCCTGAAGATGGCTTCGCAAAAGGAGCCGAAACGTCGAGATTTTTCAAATCTTGTACGCGGTTCATCCCGAGAACCAAGTTTTTCAAATAGATATATATATATATATATATATATATATATATATATATATATATATATATATATATATATATATATATATATATATATATATATATATATATATTTATATATATATATATATATATATATATATATATATATATATATATATATATATATATATATATATATATATATATATATAAATATAAAAATATATATATATATATATATATATATATATATATATATATATGTTAATTCATTTTATCGATAAACTGTAGTATGTTTCAGTTTTCAAATATAAATTCAACTGTATTCAACTATATCGAACGAAAACGCTGTCTGAAAAAATAATTAAAACGGTTGATCAAAATTTTTTTGTGATGCCTTAAACTACCTGGGAATTTAATGTTCATGCTGGTGCATAATTTGCAAAAAATTATGAGCTGTTATACTATGCAGCTCCTTTCAACGGTTTTCACTAGAGTTTTCGATATATGTTCGCATGCAGGCATGCAAGCCGGTCCCAATAAATTACAGAAACCTAGACTATTTATCTCTCGCTAGAAAGATAGTCAGCAAATGTTTACATTATCAATTCAAAATCAGCTTCATTATGTGTTTCACGATGTGTGATAATCGTTCCTTCGAGTTATCCGAATTGAATCTTCTCAATATATTACCACCAAATATACCTGAATCGCCAAAATTTTCAACTTCTTTAACCATTTAAAATATTATGAATATGTAGGAACAACTAATGTTCATTCGGATAAGAACCAGAGGATATTTTACTCATTCATAAACATAATTCAACAGAGTATGTGAAAATACGTGATTCGTATTTTTTACATTATGAACCTGAAATTTTAGGATAAGGTTAAAAAACTGGATGACAGATTAGATGAAAATTGTAAGAATAGAAGAAACAAATGCGTTTACAATAGATAAAACGATATGACAATTCTTAAATCAATTTTCTCCAAATTGAAGTTCAACAATAGCTCTGACTTTCTACCATAAAAATTTTGTTGAATCCTCTACTTTTTTGAATGAACAAAAATTGAAAATTTGTTTATATCTCTAAATATTCTTATACTAAAAGATATCAGATTTTTTGTGAGAATTAAATCAATTCTCCACTTCAAAATGATACTAGATCTGTAATAATAATTTACTGAAATTATGCATATATCTTTATATTTATATGTATTATAGCACTACTACCTATCGTCAATTTTCATATTTCATTCTTCATTATACAACAAAAAAATGAAGGACACCCTACTGCGTAGCACTAGGAATGATAAAACCCCTCGGCGCATGTGCATGTCGTCAATATTTTTTGAATGTATTATATAAATTAAATAACAATGAAAGTCGATTTTACGAATGAAATGAAGGAAAATTGCAATAAATGTATTAATAAGTCGATATTACGAATAAAATCCGTGAAAATTTAGCAAAAAAATTCATTGATTGACTGTCGAATTTGAATATCCTATTCCGGCTCATTTTGCTGCAAATTATGAATCAAATTGATAAGATGGGAAGCAGACACAGACGCAGAATCAGCTGAAGCTATCAACGTCGCTTGGTTACCGTGGCACACAGAGCACTTCGACGCATGTTTTGTAGGACTTCGTACATATCGACCTTGGCGCATGCGCATGTCATAATGCCTATTTAAAAAACGCTATAATTTTTTATTCTTCGTTAGGAAAAAATTGGGAACAAAACTTCTCTGATGAAATCATATGTATTTTATCGATATCCGTCGGAATTTTTAAAATCGGACCAGATCCCAACTTTTTGTAGTGAGACTTTAGCTTCGCCTCGGGGTAAAAACGCTATATTTTTTTATTCTTCGTTGGAAAAAATTGGGAATTCAAATTCCCTAATGAAATCATATGTGTTTTATCGATATCCGTTGAAATTAGCAATGTAGCATATAGCTACAGCTGACTTGTATACCTAGCAACGCTGTAGTGTTATTCTCGTCTGTTATATGTCTAAAGAATTCACATGATTCAGGTTTTTCACTTCAAATAAAATAAATGATGTAGAAACATTTTGAAGAAAGATGTAGACACTAAAAAGAATAAATTAGCATATGGTTAAAAAAAGAATCGAAAACTAAGCGACCAAATGTGAGGACGGAAGTGAAGAAAAAAACTGTAGAACATACGACGAAAAAAAATGGTTTGTCTCATGAACTTAATATTCACAACTAAGGTGAGAAAATTTCAATAAAATCTTGAAATGGACACAAAAAATCAAAACAAAAGAAAAATTGGACAAAGAATAAATTTTTTTATTCACTTATTATATTATTAATTTTTTTCAAATTGAGCAATTCAGAAATTTCGTATAAAATTTATGATAACTCAAGTTATAGTTAAATATTTAATTCCATCTTTGACAAGTTCAACTTCTCTTTAATTCGAAACGAATACATTCCAATTTTTTTCAATGAAATGGCAATGAATGAGACTTCAAAATGAGAATAACATGAAATAAATAAAACGTAATTTATTATATCGTAAAGAACATCCATATAAAATCATAAAATATAAAATATTCTTCCATTAAGATATAAATAAAATTGGTTATTGCATCTTAAAATCAACAGACGTTTTTGAAATTTGATAGTGTTCTTGAAATTTATTCACTTATTCTCTGAAACTATTTTCTGGTTCTGCATCGATTAATTGGAAGTAATCCATTAACCACAATTAAATTAAATTATATTCTGTGAACTTTATATTTTATTTGTTTATTTCTAGTTTTTTTCAGTGGCAACACGTACGTTTCTTTTGAAAACTATTCTCCTAATTATTACTTTGTGAGCTTTAAACATAGAACCACTAAAAATCACCAGGAAACTTCACAGAAAATTCGATAAAAATTTGAATAGAGTTTTTATTATTGATTAGAGAATATTTTCAATTAAAGAAGTCGTTACTTGGTTAAAATCCCTACCAATATTATCAAGAAAAACATTACTTGAATCTATGATGCAGCGTTTCGCCACACGGTGGATTCATCAGATAGAACTGAATACAATATTATATAGATTCTAGGGCTTCTCGAAAGTTAAATTTCAATCATCTCCTTTCTTTATGTGAAATATGAAAATGTCGGAAGGCAATGGCAAACTACCGAGAAGTATTCTGCCTTGTAAAGCCTCTCTATGAAGAGAACCGTCGTAAAACTGTAGGTCCCTTCTATTCGTGTATCACTGTATCACGCACAACACGAATAGTTGTAGAGAGGTCGCCAACACCCGAAATTGAGTAAGGCACTTGAAACAGAAGATAGTGAATGAATGATTTCCATCTAATAAATGATTGGAATCATTAGAATCTCTCTTGTTTATTTTCAAAACAGCGATTATGTTATACATTCTTTTCCCGAAAATTGTATGTATTCTACAGATATATATATATATATATATATATATATATATATATATATATATATGAAAAAATTTATTTCAGTTTTTCACTGGGTTTTCAATATAAGTTAGACTGTTGAATTACTCAACATCTTTCGAAAGAGAAAAAACTTATTTCATTATTACATTAAAATTTTTGTCTTTTTTTTTCTAATAATGTTAATAAGAGGTGAATGCAGCCTATATTGAAGCGAGTTTGGAAATAAATTCCTTATTATTTCAATTATAAATTCTTTATTAGATTGTTATTTTATAATCTTCAATCCGTAAATCGAAGATAGAATTGTTTGGAGATCTAAATTAATAGTTCACAAGGAATTAGTTGCCGTTTTCAATAAGACTCAACGGATGCTGAAGGGTTGGGACTTGGTGATGAGGAAATGACATTCACAAACTAGATGAAAAATACTTTTTTCTACGAATGTCAATAAAAACCATCATTCTATGTTCAAAAGTAATTGCGGAACATAGTGCATTGCTTTATACCCATTTTCATTGTGCTTCTATCACCATGGTGAGTGAACTACAAAGTTCACATTGTGCACGGGTATTTTAACAAAGGTGGCGTTAACCGCTGCCGCGTGTTTTTTGTGGAACGTCAGATTGACATTTTTTAAAATCTTAAAAGGAAAAATATTACTTATACCATTTTATGTAACAGTAACATTCGTAGAAAAAGTATAGTGTAAAACTCGCATGGAATGACCATTTCCTACTCGTATGATTTGCAGCACTCGCCGCGGCTCGTGCTGCAAACGTCATACTCGTAGGAAATGCATGTCATTCCATGCTCGTTGTACAATATACTATTTTGCCATAGGTAGTAACTCATGCCGACATACGTAAATTTCTTGTTTCTACTGAAGCGACTAAAATTGTCAATAGTTTCATGCAGAAACAATCAACACATGAAATGTGTCCCATTACAATATTACCCCCGAAAAGAAACAATATTTCAGAATGGATAAACAAGGAGATTATTCATTTAATGAAGGAAAGAGATATAAAATATGAGCAAGCTGTTATAACAAGATCAAGTGAAACTTGGGAGGAATATAAGAGAATAAGAAATTGTGTTACCTATCAAATGAGGGCATCTGAAAGAGAATATTATCATAAGCTTATTCAGCAGAGTTCTGCGCAAAATATATGGAAAAGTTTGAACCATTTGCTGCCTAGTAAAATCAAAAATAATATACATAGAGTAAAATTTGGAGATCATTTCGTGAGTGATGATGCAGAAATAGCTGAAAAATTCAACAGGTTCTTTATTGACAGCATAAATGAGATAACTTCCTCTATACCTGAGTTTAATTCTCAAGAAAAATACTTAGAGAACATTGAGTCTTTTGGAAATTTTTCAAGGTTTGAAAATCTCAATGAAAGATACGAAAAAAGTTGTTTCTTCTCTGAAGAATACATCTGGTCCAGAGGATGGTATCAATACTCAAATTTCAAGGGATGTTTTTCAAGTTATTGGAAATAGACTTTTGGATGTGGTGAATACTTCTCTCACATATGGTGAGTTCCGCAGGTTGGAAAACAGCGATGGTCATCCCAATACAGAAGGTTGCTGATACTCTGCTGTGTCAGGAGTTCCGGGGAATAAACACGGTTTCGATATTTGAGAAAGTGCTTGAGCTTGTGGTGAGACAACAGTTAATGGGGTTTTGTGATATGAATGATATACTCCATAGGGCTCAATCAGGATTTCGTGTAAATCATTCGTGTGAGAGTTCTATATTGAGAGTCTGTGATAGGTGGATGAGAGAGATCGATAAAGGTAAACCGATACTAGTTGTTTTTCTTGACTTTCAAAGAGCATTTGAGACTATAAACAGGGCATTCTTGTTGAAAGAATTACAAAAAATGGGATTCTCAGGGTATGTGCTGAAGTGGATGACTTCATATTTAAGTAATAGATCTCAAAAAGTAAAGTGCAACGGTTCGATATCCTCAACTGGAGATAGTGAACACGGCATTCCTCAAGGGACGGTCTTAGGACCTCTCTTATTTATCTTATATATAAATGATATTACAAAGTATGTTAGAAATTGTGAAATATCACTGTTTGCTGACGACACAATGCTTTTTATCTCTGGTGAGGATGTCGAGCTGATGTCACGTTTAGTTCAAACTGACTGTTTTATTTGTATGGTTATGTGATGGTCATTTGAAAATCAATGTTAAAAAATCTAATTATATGTTACTTGGTAGTGAATATAAGACGCGAAAACTGAATATAATTGATTTGAGAATAATGATAGATAGGGTCGCAATTCAAAGAGTAAATAAGATGAAATATCTGGGCGTCATAATAGATGAAAATCTTAATTTCAAATCACATGCAGAATATATAGCAAATAAAATGTCAAAAAAAATTCATTTTATTGCAAGATCAAGAAATAAATTAGATATGAACACAACTTTGATGTTATTCAAGACACTTGCACTGCCTCATATTGAGTATTGTTCTACACTTCTTTTCAATCTGCAAAAAAATAGTGCTGATAGGTTACAAAAAATTCAAAATCGAGGTATGAGAATAATTTTAAAATGTAATAATCAAACGCCAATCAAAAATATGTTGAATGTGTTACAGTTGATGAGTGTTAACCAGAGAATAACCTATAGGGCATTGAACTATATATATATAAGATAAAAGAAAATATGTTACCTAGTTATTTAAGTGAAACTCTACATTTTGTAAATGAGTTGCATGAGCATGATACTAGACATCGAAACGATTTCATGATAAGTAAATATAATACTCATTTTATGTACAAATCCATAATGAGCAGGGGACCTATTTTGTATAATAATCTGCCAATCAGCAGTAAATATTTGTAAAAATTATAGAGTATTTAAGAAATCTCTGATAGTATATGTATTTGAAAATTTTTCTTGATGGACATTATGGATATAATGATTATTTTTGTTATCAATAGCTGTATGCTAAATAAAGGTATTATTATTATTATTATTATTTGTTGCCGAAACATAAAGAAATTTCAAGGAACATTTTGGAACATTTACGGAAACAAGCAACAGCAACAAATTGTTCCACAATTTCGTGGAACCGTAGCAATATATTTATTCGTTTTCTTACTTCACAGCACACTGAAAATCTGCGACACGAATGTTTACTAGTTGCGTTCTCGATACGTTTCCACTGCGATAGCAACACGGATTTGCTTACACATGTTTCCTATTTTCTTTTGAATTTTACCGCTCAGAATGACAACCGGCGACAAGTAGGAACAGTCAACATTTGTTGCTGAAAAATGAAGAAATTTTTGGGAACGTTTTGGAACATTTACGGAAACAAGCAACAGCAATAAAATGTTCCTCCGTTGGAACAGCTTAAGAAGTATTTGTACTGTCTAATTTTTATATAAGCCCACTGCATATAAAAAATATAGATTATTTCTAAGTATAAAATTAATTTCTTCTCGTGCATTGCGAAACACAATTTTTTCATGCATGCAATGAATGCGATCGATCAAAAATAGTTTCCTGATCTTGATAGAGCTCATTAAAATAACTAGCGATGCCTGTTAGAAAATCGAGAACGCCTAATTTCAAAATTTGGTATTCAGTTTCATGTAAAGTTCAGTACCTCGGGTTAGATTTCGTTGCAGGCATAAATTTGACTGTTCCCAATATGTTATCAGCCGCAAACATAGAAATTGCGATTTCAACGAAACCAACCAGTGCAGTAATTCGCTGCAAGAGAACCACACCTCTCTCGCAGATTTCCGAACTGATTAAACTAACATGCATAAAAAAAATGATGAATTTGCTCTCGACGCTCTAATTATGTGAATTCGATTACAAACCTGCTTATTAAATGTTATGAGTGCATGTAAAAAAAATTAACGAAATTAATTTTGGCAGTTTTCTATCTGCCAATTAAAAACGCTTAGAATGCACATAAAACTAATTTCCATCAAATATAATATCTGATTAGAAATTTGAGATAAGATGTCGCTCCCATAATCAGTTGAATATTGAAATTTATGGTTCGAAAAATGCAGTTCGTAAACGATTACGAAATTAAAATAAAGTAGCCGATGATAAATTATAGAATGGCAGAGTATTATGAGCCACTAAGATGTGTATCTGTCAATATTGATTGATTTTATGACATGGACGATGCCAATTAGGCAAGGACATCCTGAATGACTTCATCGCTCGAAAACCGTGGAAATTGGCATTTTTATTGTTGGTATTGATTGGCGAACATCTAGAATCTTCCCATCGTCACAAGAATCCACTTTTCGATACTTAAAGGATGCTGACTTTCTTCACATGACACAATCATTATTTTGACTTATATAAATCAAATGTATCAGGATATTGGATAGATTAGACCGATACATGATGTAAATTAATGAACATATTAAAAAAATGGTTTATAAGAACTATTTACACATTTTATTGAATAAAATACGCATGACGCAAGTTTCGGTAGAACTTTACCTTCATCAGATATCGTGAAACGGGGTTACTTTGGCAGATTTCGGGAGATATTTGATAATAAATCTAAAACCTTCGCCAATAATCCACAAGAAAAAAACCTCATTGTAACAAAAATCAATAAGGCTGTAAATGCAGAATATTTGAATAGAAAATATTGAGAAGTAACTGAGAAAAAAAATTGTTGAGAGGCTGCCAAAGTAGGCAAACGATTGGGGTAACTTTGGCATGATATGTATTTCGCTTGAAATATGAAAGTAGACTGCTCTGAAGGTCTTCTTTGGCACCGTTTCTAATTTAAATTTGGATTTTGACCATTTTTCTTCAAAAATGCCATAACCTAGCTTTATTAAAATAAGGTTTTCGTACAAAAATGACATTTTTATTCAAAAATAATAAACTATTGCATAAAACAACATGCAGATATAGCAACAGAAACAAAAAATTAACTCTGACCCTGTGGAAAATAATCTTAACATGTTTAATATCTGAAAGGTAATTACTCTGAGGGATTATAATGTCTATCTTTTATGGAGTCGTCACTGTCAAAATACATTTCCTCGCAATTTGAGCAGGTGTAATAGCGATCCATGCTTCACTCATTACAAATACCACAAACCCAATGATTGTATTGTGCACACAATCTAATCAGGTCCTGCATATTTTGACCAGTCTGCATAGCAAATAGAACATCGATCTTTTGATTTTTTGTCATTTGTTCTGGTAGAACGTTTAATACCGGATGGTCCTGGTTGTGGCTGTGGTTCAGATGACACTTTTAGTTGGGTTTTCTTCATTGCTGATTTCCCAGTCTTCTTCCCCTCATCTTGCTGGTTAGGTAAAACTTCTTCCATTTCGTTAGCTGGATTTTCTGGTATGGTTTGATCTTCACCTTTGTTAGTGGAAAACCCCAATTGCTGACCGTCGTCAGTGTGTGTTTCAGTAACTGCTCTTCCTCTTGGGTAAATACAATCGGATGACCTATTGTCTTGGTGTGCCTTCCAACCAACTTATTTAGGAGGGTTCCACGGGAGATTTTGAATCGGCGACTCGCCTGGGCTTGAGACATCTCTTATGGCAGCGAACGCTTGTTCTAATTGCTGGGGGGTGTAGTTACCGTATGTACGGTCCTCAATTTTCTTAATGTAGTGACGCGGCATTTTTCTAATAGTTCAAACATGTAATAAAAAAAAGAACCTGAAGAAACCGCGAAAAAAAAATAAAAGGGATGAAAAATAATTTTCAAAAAAACAAAACGAATAACTGCCAAAGTTACCCCCGGTGCCAAAGTAACCCCATTTCACGGTACTAATTTCAAACTAAATATATTTAAAAAAAAATAGATGACAAATTGTGTGAAAGGGTAAATAGACAGATGGTTACAAATAATTAGTAAATTAGGAAAAATCCATTCTAAACTGTTAGTCAGGTAACTCAGTAATTTTGAAAAAGTTCAGAAGGTGGCGGTTGTATGATCAATTTGGCTACTGCAAGCCCTTTTTTCATATATTCAGTGTATTCAAACAATAATGATTTTTTTAAGAACATTTTCTTGTACCAATTTGGGAAATCCAGTTCGATTAGCCCTCTTGTCTATTTAGGTAGGTACCTGCAATAATTCTTTCCCACCCGTAAGCGCAAATCTATAATTACGTATTCAGTTCTTAACACAATCTGCCCGATGATGGTCTAGTGACCGAAATTGCAATCGCAGTGTTATATTTCTCAAAGTATTTTTGTGATTATTTTTTTCGTATGATTTTCAACCAATCAGAACGATCAATTTAGTTGAGTTACCTTATATAATTTCGATAATACCTGATTATACATAGAGTATCTCTACCAATCGTAAACTAACAGGACCGTGAAATTTTGACGCTTATCAATAACTGTTCAAAAATGAGTCGATTCGGAGATTTTACTTAATTTACTCAATAAAAAATCCGGACACCCTACTGCGTAGCACTAGGAATGATAAAACCCTTCGGCGCATGTGCATGTCGTAATGCCTGATCAGTCTATCGCAGATCATTTTTCCTCATGGTGACTATATCGGTATTTGAGATATAATCCGAAATTTGAGTGAAATTCATAATTTTTACTAATTTTCTTATATCTAGGTGGCGCCACGTCAATATTTTTTGAATGTATTATATAAATTGAAAAACTACACATTAAATGCTATCATTTTATTTCATTATTGTAAAAATCGGTTAAGGTTTAAGATTTATAGATAGCACCACATGTCTATGGACAAAAAAGCTGTCATTTTTTTCTTCTTCGTGGGGAAAAATTTTTGAAAACTTTTTTCTTATGATATCATATGTTTTTTATCGATATCCCTTGGAATTTTTAAAATCGGACCAGCTACTAACTCTTTGTCGTGATACTATAACCCCTTAGCTTCGCCTCGGGGTAATAACCGTATCAAAAACAGAGCGTACTTCAAAATAAATGCGGTTATACATCTCAAACTTCCTGCATAATTACAAATCGTGTCAGTTTGACAGAATAATCCTCCCGCTTCGCGGTGGGATTATTTAGACTGACACTGTTTGTAATTATGCAATAAATTATCGATGTATAACCTGATTATTTTGTACTTATAGTATTACTACTGATAATAAACGTAGTAAATTCAAGTTTTGTTTTTGTTCATCATGTTAAATTATCACGTAGTAACGACGGATTCCATCAACTATATATAAATGCTTCTGTCGCTACACTGCAATGGTAGGTAGTTATATATTTTCGGGAAAAACCGACCAAAGAATTTAAGCATCATAATATGAAACAAATAGCGTTACAATGTCGGCAGAAGATGGATCTATTACATCAATCAACTGCCGATATAGCGACGATGTTCCTTAATAATAGCACCATTCGTCTAACTAAGTTATTCATAATTTTTTGCACATTTTAGCAAGCGTCAGGATGCCAATCTTTGAAACCCGTTTTGCGTGGAGAACTGGTCCACTTAAAAATTGTCACGATCTTCGTATCTATGTATATTTGAATATTTCGTGATCTCATAAAGTCATCGATTATCATGCGAGTAGTTAATGTATTTTTTCGGTAGTAAATCAGGACGGGCCCTGATTATTAATCAAAATCAATTAATATTGATAATATTCAGATATGATCCCGTCACATCTGTCGACGTATCAAGTTCGTAATGGCTTTCTCGAATATAATTGAAAATCATCAAGTAATCTTCTAAGACGACTGTCAGTGATGGAGCGCTATGTGGGCTCCATCACTGACAAATCCTCACTTATACACGGCATGATGATAGATAGCGAAATGCATAGCGAATCACTCCAACTCAATAATAACAGGCAGCTGCTTCGAACTCATCAATAACTCGATCTTATTAGACCTCGTCAGTGTTGCTTACTTGAAAAAGATGGTTCGTCAAATCCCTTCTTCTTCGTTTCTTATATATATATATATATACATATATATATATATATATAAATATATATATATATAAATATATATATATATATATATATATATATATATATATATATATATATATATATATATAAATATATATATATATATATAATTTTTTTTAAATAGTAATTTATATATATATATTTATATGTGTATATGTATATATATATATATATATATATATATATATAGATATATATATATGTATATATATATATATATATATATATATATATATATATATAACTATAATGAAGGTATTAGAAATAGCAGCACCATCAATGAATTATTTCAGGAAACATAGCCTACCTCATGGATAATATGTCCCGATGAAAACTCTTTTACAGTAGTGTATGTTTGTACTAGAGTATATTAGCATAATCTCTAAAAATTCGAGTTGTATTTACAAGAGTGGTCCCTATCAGAACAGCATAGTCAAGTTGAGGTTGGATAAACATGGATATAGAGAAACAAAATAAATGAAATCTTTAACTGTAGAAGCTATCGTAATTTGCATAGGCTGCTTATGTCATCCACAGGATCTCAGACTTACTAAATCAATAGGTAAGCATCAAGCAGAGAAATATCAGGAAATTAAAAATCTTTCAAATCCGAGCTTCTATAGATGACATAAATTGCCTAAGTGACTAATTAAATGATCTTGTTCCAAAATTTGGAATCAGTCCCTGCAAATGTGCGATGGTCTCCTAAATGAAGGATTCTCTTATATGTCTCAATTTCCAAATTCATTCAACCTCAACTTGCCTATTTTGTTCCGATGAGGATAAAAAAGTCCGAACATTGTTCGTGATTTACCTACTCTATAAAGACATCATATAGATGATTCTAGATTCCATAGCATGTGATAAATATTAGAAATATGATATAGACATGATATTTGAACGCTTCACACCTATATAATTTAATATGCTTCCAAAATCCGAAGAAAAAGATGAAACCATTCAAAGCCTCACCATTATTCAAGTAAGATATTAATTATGTATGTACATATTTTGCATTCTATAATAAAGACTCAAAAAGTGTTATATGTTATTAAATTTATTATATACACCCCGTAGCTATACCAAGAGTTGTTGATAAGACCCTCATCTTCTGAAGTTAAAATTGTGATTGCCCATTAAAGAAACGGCTAGCATGTCATGTCTTCAAAAAAACTTCATATTAAAACAATAGTTAAAAATAACAATTCATACATTTATTGAATGAAATAACGCATGACGTACGTTTCGGTGAAACTTCACCTTCTTCAGATGCTAAAGACAAACTGACTATGTTTCTCCGTTATATCGAAAACAAGAAATAAAGAGATGACAAATTGTGTAGAAAGGGTAAATAGAAGGATGGTTACAAATAATTAGAAGAATAGGAAAAACCAATTCTGAACTGCAGGTCAGGTAGTTCGGTAATTTTTAAAAGATTGAGAAGGGGGCCTGAAGTATGATCGATTAGGCTATTCAATAGGAGACCGAAATGCTTGTATTTATTTATCTGTAATGATTCTAAAAAATTAAGTTTAATTCCCTTTCTTTCAGCATTTAATATTTTGAAATCAAAATTGAATGTGTGATTTTCTTGGATTAAATGGTTTGCATAATGTGAATCCGTCTTTTGATTAACGAAGCTACGTTTATGTTCTGAAATTCTAGTTTAAAAACTTCTGAAAGTTCTACCAATGTAAAACTTATCACAATCACGACAATTGATTTTATAAACTCCTGGTTTATTATCTTTATGAACTTTGGATTTATAATTTTTTATATGATTTCCTAAATTATTACCGGTACGATAAGCAATGTTAATATTGTGCTTAGATAAGAGAGATTAAAGTTTTTTACTTGAATTTCCGATGAAAGTGAGGCTGTTATATTTGATATTATTTTTAGTAAGGGGGTACACTTGGCTAATCGCATTTTTTAACAACTTTTTATCTATCATATTGTCTATTATTATGGGGTCATAATTATTATTTATGTCAATTTGTTAATTATATTTTTCTCGATGTTGAAATTGGTGTTTGAAAGTGGAATATTTACTAAACGATGTAACATACTATTGAAAGCTTCCATTTTGTGTTGAAATGGATGTAGGGAAGTACTATGTATGACGCTATCAGTGTGCGGTGGTTTTCGAAAAATTGGAAAATTATGTTTGTAATCTACTTTTCTTATTTTCAAATCAAAAACTTTACACCACCACAAAAACTTCTCTGAAGACAGTAACGTGAATTCGTCAAATATCGCCGACGTTCGTAAGCTTCAAAGAGAATGATAAACTAGGTAGATCAACTTTGTTTATTCTTCAGATCGTCCATATCTCCACCAGTTCGAAAAGGATCGTAACAGGATTTATGTCCTTTCAGCGCTAATGATGAAAATTGCCATTCCATCAATCAAGATAAGAGATGCTGCTAGCACAGAAGCAGGTGGAATCGCCGATTGTCATCGACTGACAACAATCGCACAAAGAGTGAGGAGTCTGGAGGTATACTCTCGTTTGTAGCGAAACGGTGAAATTAAAGGCCGATATGCCGATAAAGATATACGATTATTGCTGCGAGTGCAAGAGTAACGCGACATGGGCTTGTTCCGCCAGATAGCATCGTGTAATTCCTACTTCTTGTAAAAGATGCCACAGAAAAGGATCGTGTGCTCTTCTCCATAATAGAGATAATACCTCGCTCTGTGGGAGAAAGCTCTGTGCACTCGCCGCGTTCTTATGTCGTGACCCGGCAAAATTTATACGAGAAAATGACAAAATCTTCTCGATCTTCTATTTCAAATCGGACACGATTACGTTCTCGTTTAATAGATCCATGCAATAATTTTCCCCTTATCTACATCTGGTAATATAGCTTTTTCGTTCGAATTGATACAATAATATTGTCGAGAAAAGACAAAAAGACTATGGAAGTATTCTAACGCACAAAAGAAATTTATTTATATAGTTGATGGAATCCGTCGTTACTACGTGATAATTTAACATGATTAACAAAACTAAATTTGATTTTACTACGTTTATTATCACAAAATATTTTGAAAAATATAACACTGCGATTCCAATTTCGGTCACTAGACCATCATCGGGCAGATTGAGTTAAGAACTATTTATTTATATTCATGAATTCCACCTTTGCAGTCTTGCTTCGCAATAAAGGATAGTTCACGTTTTCGAAAGCTCAATTATTCCGGGAGTACTTGAGTTAAAGTATTGATCAATTTATACTCCATAGAATGGAGTGTTCTCACTATCAGAGATTCCCTTAGACAGTTCTCCTCTTGTTTATATACGATTTGCCGTTGTACCAGCCTTGTCCTAGTAGACAGTTTCAGTTGTTTTTAAACTAATATAAAACATCAACAATTTTACTTAATTGACACTGGCCTACTTTCAGTACAAGAGGAACATTCTGGCTTTCACTTAGGGAGTTCAGAATTTTTATGTGAAAAGAACAAATATGGTAGGATATCAAGATCTTAGTTATGAAGTGCTGCTGCTCACGCGTTTTAGCAGGTTTTCACTTTCAATGGAGAACGACTCATGAAAAAAACAGAAACATAACCTTACTTCAGATCAGTGCCGGATTAGCCACGTAGCAAGAGTAGCAAATGCAACGGGCCCCGCGAATTCGGGGGGCCCGCGCTCAACGCCTGTCTGACAGTAAAAAAAAAGTTTAGATAAGTGTAAAATATCTTGCATGCCTAAAACGCAAACATTTAAGCTATGCTTTACTCACACCTGAAAATCTAAAACCCGATTTCGTCACGTTAAATCTTCGGTATATGTTGTATAATACCTACCACGAGAAACGTTGGTGTCAAAATCTACAACAATAATTTGAAGTTGTACCACATTAACTGAGATTGAATTCTCGCACATCACTTGGTGAAACATCATAAAGAATAAAGTATAAACTTTAAAATAAAAACACTTGTCTTATGTTTCACAATATAAAAAATCTTTAGATACTGTACTTAGCAGTAATAAAAAGTCGACATGTTTCGAGCTATGAACTCATTATCAAGACTGACTACAGGAGAGTATTGCATCGTAATTTATAAAACAGACAAAAGCAAAGGTGATACCTGAAAATCAATTTGTTCGTTTACAAGGGGTAATTGACTATTATGGGCGGAACTTATTTCGACAATTTCGAGAAGGTCAAGACGTTTACCCTTGTTACCTGAATGTAACAATTTGGTTTTGTTGAAATCCAGGAAGTGATTGAATTTTATACAATGTTCAGAGAAGCCAGTGGTATTTTTGTTTTGTAAAATACATAAAATTGATTGCCCGATGCGTCCAATAGTATCTTATATTAACGCTCCTGCGTATAAATTATGTCAGTATTTGAATAAGAAATTACCCACCTTAATTCAATTCAATCCGGCGTACAGCATTAAAAATTCTATTCAGTTAGTTAATCATCTTAAGAATATCAAAATTCCTTCAAATGCTAAATTAATTTCATTTGACGTTATCAACTTATTTCCTTCTACGCCAACTCAAGAAGTTAAAAATATTGTTGAGCGATATCTAGAGATGAACCCAAATTTAACAACTCAAGCAGTCAACGAAACAATGTCTGCCTTAAACTTATGTTTGAAACAGAGTTATTTCAAATTTAATAATATAATATACAAACAAGAGACGGATTGCCCATGGGATCACCGTTATCGCCTTTGTTGAGTTGAAATTTTTCATGAATAACTTAGAAGAAAAAATTTCAATACTGATAATAATTTAATTACTAACGTTTTATTATGGAGACGTTATGTAGATGATATTTTTTGTATTTGGACCGCGTACAGATAGGCAGTTAGATGATTTCCTTAAATATATAAATACTTTCTACAACTCGATTCAATATACAAAAGAAATCGAATACGAAAACGATACCTTGAATTACCTAGAAGTTCAGATTGCTAGGAAATTGAATTCTCTTACTTTCAACATATATAGAAAACCAACCTTCACAGATACTTTAATTCACAGCGACAGTAACCAACACATTATAATAAAACACAGTGCTTTTCATTCGTTCATACATAGGTTGTTCACGATTCCATTATCGGAAACAAATTTTCAAACTGAAGTTAATACAATTAAATTATTAGCCATCAATAACGGTTACAATGAATAGTCTTAATCGACAAGCTCATTGGAAAAAAACGAAGAAAGTAATCTGTTGCATTCAATATACCCCACGCAAACTATTAATGAAGAACAAAAAATACTCCCAATGAAATTATGTGCCTAATTTGAGTAGCAAAATTTGTAACAGACTATCGAAAAATAACGTTAAAACAATTTGTACAAATAAAAACTTGAAGTCATTTCTTGGTCAATAATAAAGAGAAATCTAACAGTGAGAAAACAGTGGTTATTTACAAAATATTTGCGACGAATGTCCTGCTTTCTATATTGGACAGACAGGAAGGAATATAAATATTCGTGTTGAAGAACATTAAAAAGTCAATTTTAACAAAACAAAAATTACCACTGGCTTCTCTGAACATTGTATAAAATTCAATCACTTCCTGGATTTCAACAAAACCAAATTGTTACATTCAGGTAACAAGGGTAAACGTCTTGACCTTCTCGAAATTGTCGAAATAGTCAATTACCCCTTGTAAACGAACAAATTGATTTTCAGGTATCGCCTTTGCTTTTGTCTGTTTTATAAATTACGATGCAATACTCTCCTGTAGTCAGTCTTGATAATGAGTTCATAGCTCGAAACATGTCGACTTTTTATTACTGCTAAGTACAGTATCTAAAGATTTTTTATATTGTGAAACATAAGCCAAGTGTTTTTATTTTAAAGTTTATACTTTATTCTTGTACCACATTTCTAAAAATTGAGCGCTGGCCGCACAAGTTATGTGTTTGTTCTACTTGCACTGCACTACACGCAAGTTTGTAGCACTGCAAATCTAACAGGGGAATTTCCTGATATTGTCATCTATCGAGCTAGTCGTAAAACTTCAACAAATAAAATATGATTCTATTGACTATCAAACTATTAGAATTTGATATACATTTATATTTGACACAAAGTTAAAAACTGTAAAAAGCTCTTTAGATGTTAGTCTAGCATTGTAATTTAGTTGCATCAGATTATATTCCACCATGGTATTGTAACACCAACACTTGTAACCACTTGGCGAATGAAACAGAGTGGCCGAAGTTTCTGGTCAGTTCTCATGGCTCAACCCCAATCAGCTAACTGACCGTAGGCAAATTGGCTCAAATAGCTCTTTCACAAGTATCATGGATGTCATTTACTTACATGATAATAAATTTGAATTTGATTGTGCGTATGTAGCTTTGATTGTACCTAATGAATATTTAAAATAATATACGAACTATTTTATCACCGAAGTTTAAAAAAAGCCAACCAGTTTGATTTGTAGAAGTAATAAAAAAAATATAGATAGTTTTTTTTTATGGTATCATTACACGCACACAGATATACGTCTTCCTATATAGGCGCTCCGGGTTGTCACGCACACTCATTTTCGGTTTTATTCTCTAATCTGAGTATAATACCATAAACTTGAGAATCTAAAGCAAACCAAGGGCCTCTTGGCCGAATTTGCTACAGGCCTCGCGCTGGCTTAATCCGGCACTGCTTCAGATGTCTATGCAACGTTTGAATATACAAAAAGAAGCGTCAACATTTTTTGGGAATAGATGAAGGATTCATGTGCACTTGAGTAACATAGACCCTTCAACCATTCTCTTTCTCTCACGTTCATTAAATTTTGGGTGATGAAGATTTATTGACAGTAGTTAGTGGATGTAGGATTTAAGTGCATAAATTATTTGAAGTAAATCTTGTTTACATGATAAAGGGCGCAATTTTGTAGCAATAGGATTGAACGTTTGTAAACGTTTGAATGGGATTGTTTTTGGTTCGAATTGGTTAGGGGTTGACTCCCCGGGGGAAGAAATAAATCTTATTTACACTATGAAGGTAGCAATTTTGGAGTAATAGGGTTGAAAGTTTGTAAGTAGGTATTTTCGAAATATATGTTGGATGATGTTTGGTTTTGGTTCGAATTTGTTGGGGGCTTGACCCATTGGGGGAAGAAATAAATCTTGTGTACATGATAAAGGCCTAATTTTGGAGCAATAGGATTGATAGTTTGTGAGTAGGTAGTTTCTTATGATATATTGAATGGAATTGGTTTTGGTGCGAATTGTTTGGGGGTTGACTCCCAGGGGAGGAAATAAATCTTGTTTACACGATAGAAGACGCAATTTTGAGACCATAGGGTTGAAACTTTGTATGTAGGTAGTTTTGTACGATACCTTGGATGGTATTTATTTCTATATGAATTCGTTGGGGGGTTGACCCCCCGGAGGAGGAAATAAATCACAGTTCGTGAGTACGTAATTTCGTATGATATCTTGGATGCGATTGGTAATGGGACGAATTGGTTGGGTGGTTGACCCCTCGGGGAGGAAGTAAGTATTGTTTACACATTAGAGGGCAATTTTGTTTTTAGATTTGGTACAAAAACCATGAATGAATGAATAGATTTTTCAAACTGAATACGTTATTAAAACTTGCTTTTCTATACAGCTCGCTGCGATAGAGTTTTTTTAAATTTCTATCGAACGTAAGAACATCAAACTGAGGCATTGTTGATTCAACAAGAACGAGTCATCTATACGAGTGATGGGGGGCCAGAAAGTTAATGAAATTTCAGAGGAGGGCCAGAATTTAAGCAAAAATGCATTTTATTCTGAGACCTCTCAACTAAGTGAATATTAACTGAGATTGAATTCTCGCACATCACTTTATTCTTTATGATAAATGAACATTAGATACTTTCACAAATGTCAGTTACAAATAACAATTTACCTTCTATTAAAAGGCCCTGCTTTGGTAGATGTTTGAGACATATGAAATTGCTTCTGGTTTTCCATAATACTGAAATTCAAGAAATGTTTTAAATGGGTGCCCTCACTGCATTTCAATAATTTTCCACTGTAATTTTACAGAGAAATTCTTCGGGCATCAAATAGACATCTAGCGATGACTGAATGTTCTCATAATCTTAATCAACCTGACTGAATTATTTCAATTTTTTCTCACTCACTGGTGCCATAGACTTTATTCGCTAAAGGTGTGTTGAATCGTTCTTCTCCAAGCAGTTATAAAAAAGAAAAAGCTGAGTTTTGAATGATTTTAGATAACTCCAAATCTCATCTAAAAATATGACCTTTCCTTGCAATTTTTATTCAATTTGCTTTGTGTTTGTTGAAATCGGTACGTCAATCTTTGTCTTCGGATAATTGGAAATCAGACTATTTCTTTGTTGTGTTGAACTACGTGGCAAGTCTATCTGGCTCTTTTAACCCTCAGCTGGCATAGTCATTTTTACTTACGTAACTGGTATCTTCGGGTCGATTCTGACCCGATACTTTTAAAAAAAGTTGAAACCTCCAAATTACAAAATATCATTATTTGATCAATTTTTATCAATGTTTACAACAGGTTTAGAAATAAAAAAATCTTGGATATAAATACACATTATTGTAGGAAACAAAATACAAATATTTCCTCTGAAAATGTGTAACATAGATAATATAATTTCCAACATTTCAACTGAAACATCAAAATATCAAAAAACCAATATAATTGGCCCTCATATAATAAATTTAGCCCTCGCATTCTACAAAAAATGAAGAAATAGATTCTCGTTTAAAAAAACGTGCAATAACAATTGCACAACCTATCACTTGCTTCTTACATTTTTCAAATAATGTAGCTGTGCTCTGCAGGTGCTTTAAACACGTGCCCGTTACACTTACTACACTTTGTAAAATATTTACTGCCATTTTTCGATTAACACTTGTAACATCTTCGTAGTTTTTTTGCCCTACTTACTGCATCAGGATCGGGCGGCCTGAGCTGAGAAATTGACGTCCTACTTCCATTCGTTGTAGTTTCGTCGCATTTACGAGCTCTTTGCCATTATCTTCACTGTTCAAGAACAATTCACGTACTTTTTCGACATACTGCCGGCCGTCAATAAAGAGAAAATCCATAGTGAAATAAATTCAAAACACACACGCAACTGGTATCCTCGGGTCAAATCTGACCCTAACCCGTACAATTCGGCCTTTGCGATGCTCAAACGGAACTGGCGTTTGAGGTAACTATTTGTACGAAATATTTATGAGAAGTCACGAAACCTCAACCACATAAGTGCAAAAGCGCCTGTCCTGTGATGAAATGAAGATGCGGCGGGTCAATTCTGACCCGACGATACCATTTAAGGGTTAAATACGCATCTATTATTCTACTTTCAACTGCTGGATCGTCAAAATATAATTATTTCGGGCTGTACACTATTGTATTATTAAGGATTAAAACCTTTCGTGGGCCGGAGCTGGCCCGCGAGCCAAACTTTGCCCATCACTGATCTCTATACGTATCCGTCAAGTCTTATTCATCCTTGAAGAAACCTAATAAAACTATTTTCATCCACATGGACCTATTTGGCTTTGCCATTAAAATTCCTCCGGTCCTGTTGAACTAACCCAGTCCGATTTCTCGGAAATTAACTACCTTGCCTGAGGTTGTATACCGAAATTTGGTCGTCCTTGAAAAAAACAGGAGTATCAAGTTGACCGCTTTTTAAACGAAGATGACGTTTTCACAGAACTATTGTGAACCTGTACATCAGACTATCCGATTAAATAATAATAATTTTGTTCGCACAAAAATCGAAATCCTTGAACAGGGGTACCCAAACTTTTTCGAGTCGCGAAGTCTTTTTCTATTTTAATTGATTTCACGGCATCCTACCCCAGTGGCGCACCCAGGAGGGGAGCCATGGGGCTGCAGCCCCCCCCCGAGATTTATTGTAGTAACAAAAGAATTGAGATTACTAAGATAATAATTGTGAAATGAGCTCATCTACTACTATAAAATGAGCCTACTGGTCACTATCGGTTAACTATAAGATATATTATGATTTGGCGGATACGAGATGTGCGTTTTCTATTTAAATTTAAGGAGGTAAATTTTGATTCACCCCCCCCCCCGAAACTCAATCCTGGGTGCGCCCTTGTCCTACCCTGATATAAATAGGTTGAAGTATGACTAAAAGTGAATAATATTGAAGAAAGTTAAACTTGTATATTTTCATTATTCAGAACGAAATTAAAATGATGGATAGGTCACTCCCATTTAACTTCTCAAGTTGATTTTCACTATGTACTTTCTTTACATTACAGCGACCTCCGAAAATCCAATTTTTCACAGATACATCGTCGAAAATTTAATAAAAACTCAATGGGTTTTATCACTTCACTAAAATCCAAAATTCTGTCAATCTCATGCAGTCAAATTTGGCTTTCAAACTTTTGTCGCAAGGTAACTCGATGAGAGTCTCTTCTTCAACAGTAAGGTTTCCACATTTTGGGGAAGATTAAACCTTTCGCTCACGCATTTTTGTTTTTCAAGTTAAAAATCTGAAATTAGGAAGACTTTTTAATTTTTTTTCAATTTTTTGCTAATTACTCGAAAAAATTCTATGTCATTCATTTTAGGGGGTGTGATATGTACAATATACTGTACATTGTGAGTAAACAGTATATATGACTTGTACAATATATTGCACATTTTGAATTAGTGGTAGTGTATTTGCGATTTTGTAATATGAAATGCAATTGAAAAACAACATAAGGTTACAACTGATCATTTATTTGTGTGATATATCAAATCAAATCAAATCAAATCAAATATGCTTTATTGTCTTGAAATAATACATTTTATTGACAAAGCGAAAAAAAAAATAGTAACTAAATAATGTGAAACATAAAAATAAACACACATCAATCAAAAAATATACAAACTAAACAATGTAATACCTAAAAATGAAAATCACACCACATTTCCATAAAAAAATATATACAAACGTTACAATAAATCTTCCTCAATCGAAGCTGATGCCTGTGCTATTCAATTTGGTCATATCTATCAATCAGTGTTCAGAAAAGTAGTCCTCTATAGAGTAATACGGTCTATCAAGAAAATGAGATTTTGTTCGTTTCCGAAAATTAGTCAAGGAAGTTATAGATTTTAATTCCTCTGGAAGGTGATTGTAAATTTTTTTAGCATTGTAAATGATGGACTTTTTTGTTAGTTCAGAGGAAGGAATAGGGAGGTGAACATGATGTCCCGAAGATCTGGTGGAATACCCGTGTTGTGACACCAAGGGTACGGCATGAAAATACTTATGAATCAAGCACACAGATTCAAGCAAATATAAAGAAGGAAGCGTCAAAATTCTATTTTTCTGAAATAAGGTTTGCAATGAGCCCTATTTTTCAGTACAAACATGTAACGAATTGCTCTCTTCTGCAATTTGAGAAAAGTGTCAAGTTTTGAAGAATTACATGAACCCCAAAAGGGAAGACCATAACGAAGATGAGATTCGAACAATGCAAAATAGGCAATTCTTGTTGATGCCGTATCTAATTCACTTGAGATGGATTTAATGGCGAAACATGGCGATGACAATTTTTTAGCTAAGACATGCACATGCTGGGAAAATTTGAGATTTATGTTGATAAAGAGGCCTAAAAATCGGACAGAATCGGCTATTTTAATGGCATGGTTTTGCAGAAATCGATCCTGGGAGTTATCTCTATAAAACAAGGCGACGGTTTTATCTACGTTGAAGCAAAGTAATTTTGCATCAGACCAGGACTTGATCAATCCAAGATCAATTGTCATTTCAGAGTGCAGCGTCGCAGAATTAGGATTGCTCCAAGTAATACTCGTATCATCCGCAAAAGCGTAATTTCTCCACTGATCTTCAGATACGTAATATCATTTATGAATAACAAGAAGAGGACAGGACTCGAAACAGAACCTTGGGGGACACCGCTAGTGATAGATTTACAAGCAGAATTGGAGTTTTTCGTCCTTACAAATTGATTTCTATCTATATATCAAAAAAAAATTTTGTTTTTTGAAATGCATGAATGTATATTGGACTTGGTACAAACAAAATTCGTCCTAGATGTACATTCAGGGAATTTGCATCTGGAAGAAAAAAAATTTTTTCATCAAAATTACCTTCCATATCATCTGAACTTCTTTCTTTTACCGTATTTTCATCATTATAATTATTGCTTACTTCTACATCCCCATCTTCTCACCCATAATTGTCATCACTCAGCCCTTTAATATCTGATAGGCCCTCCTCAATTAGTTTCAATAGTTGTTCTTTAGTTAACGGCACTTTTTTATTCATTTTTCAATTCGTACTACTATGAAATGAATCTAATATAACAAGAACTATAAATAATGTGTAGTTTTTTTCACCATACCTGTCCATTTCCTTTTACTCGCAATGTACAATATATTGTACAGTAATATTTACTCCAGTATAGAAAGAATAAACTAAATATTCAGCAAGTTCAGTATTAAAGTAACGAATATACGTATCGGTTATTACCAAAATAAATATTGGAGACATGTCACAACATGTTTTAAAGTTTGAAGCGCCACCTCATTTCAACATTCTCTAACAACTGAACAACTGAACTGTGAAGGAAACAGTTTAAAATAGTAATAAGGATGTTTACAGAATACTGTACTTTGTGAGTAAAGTGAATAGAAGCATACTACAAATTCTTTAGGATTTGCGTAAAGTGATGTACACCGTGAGGGAAAGAGTTGAGTGCATTTGACGTCAAATATTGAAAAAGAATCTTTGATATAATCTATTCCATAACTTGAGCTTGTCGTGAAAGCTGATATTTCATCCGTTGATTTCAAAGGGTGATTGTTCTCTCCTTGCAGAGAGAGATTGAGGAAATTCAGCTTTACGAAAGTATATTGGCGAACGTAGGTAAGCCCCCTACCTTTGTCGAATATTACTAACGTATGGGCCATAGATTGCTTTGTTCACATCAGTTTACGTGTGTTTTGTATGAGATGTAGTTCTGTTTAATTTTGTTTGAGATATTTTATAAACGTTTAGAAGAGTTGAATCACTATTGTTGTGAATCCTATTGTTGATCTTGGGCAAAAAATCAAGAATATAGCCTACATACCTTTACGAAAGCTGGACAATCCAAAGTTGTATTTCAAACAAAGTTGGGAAACAAGGAAATGATGGACAGAAGAAAAGTGTAAATTCATAACTTGAAGATTTAAAAAAAATGTCTGAACATATGAGAGTTTGTTCTTCACAGTTTACAGAGAATAATTATTTTAATTATATGTAAGTTTGTGGGTTTTCCATATAGAATTATACCAACTGATGGTGTGCAATTTTCAGCTAACCGAAAACGTAGGATTTTTGTCCAATGCTGTTCCCACGAAAAAATTTTCTCTTGTATCCGAAGCTCAACCTGGGCCATCATCCAGAGATTCTAGATAATTGTATTTTCATTCATGTAACAACCAGAGATACTATCAAAATAATTATATTGAATAATTTTTATTTGTACAACCAAAATAACCGTCTACCATAACATCAATGATATAAAATAATACTTGACTCTATAGCTAGGTTATACTTATTAACGTAACAAGGCCGTTATTTGCGTATCGGCCGTGTGTCGTTAAAAATTTTTTCGTAATCCCGTTGAAAGATTACATTTTGATTCCGAAGAAAGAAAAAACCCCGTACCTCGCAATTCTAAAGAAAAATCCCAACGTCGTGCACTCTGTTGTCATGGAACAGTTAAACAGTTTTATAAACAACGTCAGTTTTTTGTGTTCTCAAGTTCGCTTTAACGACGACCATGGATGAAATTGATGAAATTGAGGAACAAAATCAAATTCCTTTAGAAATATTGGGAGAATCATGTGCAGTGCAGCGAGTGTTGATTAACTGCCGAAAATAACTCAAGAGCGATATCAAAAAGAATATGAAAATTTCGAAATGTGGCGTAAAAGCAATACCTAATGTAAAGGTGGTTAATGAAGATGTATTATTAGCCTATGCGAAATGAAAATCAGAGGTTTATTCTCCCAACTCGCCGCTCTAGACCAAGATTTCAGTAATGTTATTGTAAGCAGAATGATTTGAAATAAATATTTGAACAAGGGATTTCTCAACGGCCGCCGGCCGTTATGAAATTATAACGGCCGGCGGCCGTTAACACTGACTTTTCAATTGTCATCTGAATACCGTTAAATCAAAATAACAGTATGGGATTACGAAAAAATTAAAATATTCGATTATATAACCAGGAAAACAGAGATTCTATAAAGAAAAACAGTTACTCAGAAGTGCACCGTACTTTTAGGAGAATTGTTATACGTCACGAAAATTTAAAAAATATAATAATTCATTACGTTCAAGATATTCAAGTAGAATGTTCATGTTAATTCTTCTTTTATTTCATATTGTTTCTTTCAGTTTTGCTAGTAAGTACTTAATTTTGTCCATTATACTCAAAACCTATTCAGTTGGTAATGAAACCAACTGGAAAATACGAAGTCCAAAAAAACATACTACGAAGCTAAACGTTTGAAAATTCAAAATGAAATTAACGTGAACACAATTCCCTATCAATGTAAACAAACCACTAATGGCCCAGAGAGTAGTACTGATATTAGCCGTTCTGGCGCTACGATCTTAATTTCAGTCGCCAATTCCAGAGTATACTCTAGAATATTCCAGATCTATCGCGAAAGGCACATCGATATGTCTAGCCCGAAGATCCCTTACGATCCAGAAGGCTTGACAATTTGAAAGAATATTGTACAATCACGAGCTAATTTTTCACAGGATCAAGTAAAAATAGACCATTCCAAACATACCGATATTTATAGGTTTCTATTTTATTTTTTGATGAGTTATGCCCCTGTGAAGTGACCACGGCCTATCAGAGCGTCGCAGCTCACATTTTGGGAAACTCTGACCTAGAAGATAACAATACGACCTTCATTTTCGTCGTTAACCAAATATTTCCGATTCGGGACCCCAAACCGATCACATTAAATGGGTTATTTATCACCTTTATATAATAGTTTCGCGGTTTTGTTTTTCGTTTCAGACTTTTTAAAGCTGGACTAGAACGAATGCGGTCATTTAGATTTCCATTTCGGGTCTGTTAATGTTTTCATTTACATCTGGCCGTAGTTTTTTATTCAAATTTCATCGAATCATTCTGCCGAATTCTCACCGATAGTAACATATTTATGTTCGGCATAATTGATATATGCAAATGCTCATTTTAATTTATTTCCAATTTGATGACACTTATTCAGGAAAAGAGTTGAGTTGATGTCATTTCCCTGTACTACATATATATACAAGGTGGTCGGGAATTGTTGAGAAATAATTCTAAAGGTGATACCTGAAAATAAGTGCTATTTCTCTAATGTACTTATGTCCAAAAATTAATGTTAAGGGTAGAAAAGTATACAAGAAATTACTGCAATATTTACTAGAAGTACATATAATTCATGTTTCTCAGGTAAATGATTTAGGTAAATGATTTATAGGCTCTTGCATCGTATATTATTAAACTAAGTTTAATGGTAAACCGAGCTTAATTTGACATTTTCGCTTGCACCAAAATATAAACGGCGTTTAAGACGCCCTAAACTCCGCATAAATTAACCGCCCAATTATCGGCGTTTAATTTGAAGTTTAAGTAAATTGTGAGGTTATTTTTAAAAGAAACGGTTTATTTCTTCCTTAAAAATTTAATTATTGCCGATGGAAACTCGAATTTTTGTTTAAAATGTTCTATGAAGAGTTTGATATCTATAACGACAACTTGGACGTTCTAGAATTCCTGGAATATGGTAGGCTGAAACAGTAGACACATATTCATTTCAAAAATGTTTGCTTCGCCATCGTCACGCTATGCAAAAGTATTGGTATCCAATTATATTGTATTATTGTTATAGATTTTTTATTCAATCAACAATAATCATCTTATAGGTATCTTGGCAGTTATTTCCTCTAGGTGGTAAAAAATATGGCCAGCAGAACTGAATGCGTGGATTTATAGTTTATGTATACTAATGAACAATGCACTCATTCAACTCATAAATGCAAATTTACTCTCCATAATTAAAAATACACACAAAAAAAATTATTAATATGATATCACGGGTAGAGTGCCCATTGAAACATATCTAACTTTCTAGGAATGACAGCTTGTCCCCCATGGACCAGCTACTTTTACCATTCAAATTTAATGCCCATGGAGGACATTTGCACAGTATTGCTCAATTTGTTGCAGTTCATACGTCCACAGTTTCCCGCTATATCTGGAAAGTATCAGTGTGATCCCCTTTTCCTTTAATTATTATCTTCCATTTTATGCATATTTAATACAAATCATAAAAAAATAACTTCTTTACTATTAAAACTAGGTTAGAAAAGTAGAAAAATAAATTATGTTTCTTCTTTTTACTTCATGTACATCGCTGTTTCATCCAAAATAATACAAAAACGCAGTTTAGAAATGGGTCGGTTATAATTCCTTGGTGCAACGACCAGAAAAATAAACGTAGTTTAAAAATTAAACCAAGTTTAGTTAAACGGCGTTTTATAATAAAACGGTGCAAGAGCCTGAATGAGAGTTAAATTGAAATTTAACTGTTTAGTGATCGATATTCCTCTTCCATAAGTAGAACAAGTATCTTTAAATTATAAATCCCCGAATACCATCAATTTTTGGACGGTATTTCCCAAAAAATTTCCTGGAAACCACCCTTGATAAATTCAAATTATCAAGACAAAACACATAATTAGCCTATCTTAGTACCATTGGTGTTTAATTGTTCGACAGGTTGAGAGAAATAAAATTTATCGGGTTGTATTTTTTGAGTTCTTTGAAATCGCGTATTAATTTTTATAGTTTTATATATTTTTCTTCCTTATTAATCCAAATTCTTTATTGCTCTCCCTCATTCTTTCCATTCCTGACAAGGAGAGCGGCAGATGGAGAGCATTGGCATATAGATCGGCATATCGTTAATATCACGACAAAATCGGAAAACTCAGTGTAAATGAGTGCATCTTCATATCCGTTTTCCGAACTCCCATTCAGCTGTTCCAGATTTCCCGGTAAGTTATTACTTAGGTAAAATATTTTTCTTTGATGTGCTTCGTTTTTTCTTCTCCATATTTCTAGTTTCAATAATAAAAAGTAGCAACTAGCGTTACCTATTATTTTGGATTGGTTGGGCCGATACATGGTGTAAATTAAAAAACATATTAAAACAATGCTTAATATTAACAATTTAACATTTATTTAAAGAAATAACGCACGTCGCACGTTTCGGTAAATATTCCACTTTCAAACGCCAATTTTAACATCGAGAAAAATATAATTGAACAAATTGCCGTGAATTATAATTATGATCGCATAATAATAGACAATATGATAGATAAAAAGATGTTCGAAAATGCGATTAGCCAGGTGTATCCCCTCACTAAAACTGATATCAAATATAACAGCCCCACTTTCATCGGAAATTCAAGTAAAAACTTAAATCTCTCTTATCTAAGCACAACATTAACATTGCTTATCGTACCGGTAATAATTTAGGAAATCATATAAAAATTAATAAACCCAAAGTTCATGAAAATAATAAATCAGGAGTTTATAAAATTAATTGTGGTGATTGTGATAAATTTTACATTGGTAGAACTTTCAGAAGTTTTCAAACTAGAATTTCAGAACACAAACGTATTTTGTTAATCAAAAGTTGGATTCACATCATGCAAACCATTTAATCCAAAAAAATCACCCATTAAATTTCGATTTTAAAATATTAAATGCTGAAAGTAAGGGAATTAAACTGAATTTTTTAGAATCATTAAAGATAAATAAACACTAGCATTCCGGTCTCCTTTTGAATAGCCAAATCGATCATACTTCAAGCCCCCTTCTCAATCTTTTCAAATTTACCGAACTACCTGACAGCAGTTCAGAATTGGTTTTTCCTATTCTAATAATTATTTGTAACCATCCCTCTATTCACTCTTTCTACACAATTTGTCATCTCTTTATTTCTTGTTTTCGATATAACAGAGAAACATAGCTAGTTTGCCATTAGCATCTGAAGAAGGTGAAGTTCCACCGAAACGTGGGTCATGTCTTATTTCTTTGAATAAATGCGTAAATTGTTATTATTAACCAATGTTTTAATATGTTTACCTATTATTATATAGTCCCCTATGAAATGTTTTTGGATCTTCATTCCGGATTTTAAAAATTTTCAATAATTTACAAATTTATACCGTAAATTTTCGCAATAGTAGATTTGTACAAAATCGAAATTATCGGATGATGGAAGTGCAAGTGGTTACCGCTAAAAACGGAAAAACTGTTACCCTAACGCAGGGAAATTTCAGAAACTTTTCTCACCAACGCGTGTTAACAACACAAAAGTTGGCAATTTTTCTTTGTTGAAGACCAACCATTACACATACGAGTGTCCAATTTGTTCACATGACCCATATTTCGTTTGAATTCCTAACATCAAGGAGATGATAGATGCGTTTCGGTCAGGATATTGATCAGTATCTCATAAAATTTTATGTAATTTATAATGAACAGATGGACAAACTAGGTGTAAATAATTGAAAAAAAGCAAGTATGAAATAGGATGGAAACGTTATCATCCTATGTATCAAGAATTTATGTGATAAGTGGTTTGTAATCTACGAAAACGTGAATCAAGATTTATAATATCATTAAATAAGAGTAACATTAAATCAGAGATAACTAGAGATCCGATCTCTGGGACTTGATTAAATAAGTTCTTATAATTACAGTGCTTTCGTATTTTTGTTACGCCTAAGACTCCGATTTGATTTCGTTACATCCGATAGAAAACTATAAATCGTTCGGGAAAATAAGAAATGAGGAAGGCATGGGAACTTGTTTTTCTAGTTACGATAACTCGGTCCATTTTCGTCTTCATCGAGTCGAAAATTAAGTGATTTGAAATTAAAACACTAGTGTGAGAACCGTAAGAGAAATTATCCTCAAATATTCTGAGGGTTACGTGTTTCTCCATGAATTTCATTATAGTGAATCAAATTATGAATATATTCAAGTCATATTTAATAACGTCAGTTGACTGCTTGGTGGAATATTTTTCCAAAATTGATAATCAAATGAACAAAAACAAAATTTGAATTTACTTCGTCTATTATCACAAAAATACTCTGAAAAATATAACACTGCAATTTTGGTCACTAGACTAAATAGACAAGGGGAACAAATTTCAAGAAGGGCTAGTCAAAGTGGATTTCCCAAATTGGTACAATAAAATGTTATTAGAAAAATCATTATTGTTTGAATACACTAAATATAGGAGAATATATCAAGTCAATCTGGTCGTTCAGCAAGATATCTTTTGCATTATGATTGAGTTTAAAAATTTCCAATGATTCTAAGTAAGTTAGTTTGGTTCTTTTGCGGTAATTTGGGCATAATTTGAAAGTTATCTATTTGTGGCAACGGGTGGTGGTTTTCACGGCAACGATTAGAAAACTTTGGATCCGTTTCATTTTGCAAAAAAGATCACGGCAATAATTTGAAAACGTTGAATCCTTTTTATTTTTCAAAAAAGATTGTTGATGTTCTTTAAATCTTGATTTGAACGATCGACCAGTCTGACCTATATACACTCCTTTACATACAGGACAAATCAACTTATAAACTCCCGAACTTTCAAATTTTGAAGTTATATCTTTGGCATTGAATAAAAATCCTGAGAGTTTTGTCTTAGGTTTGAAAGCAAATTCAATATTACATTAAGGTATGACATTAGCAACTTTTTCTGTGAGAGGACCAAAATATGTTAAAGATGTGAATTTTTCCTATTTTTCTACTTTCGATTGGGGATATATGCGGACTTTTATTCATTTCGAAACAGAGTATCCATTCATCTGAAAAAATGTACAACAATCATCTTAACCTCACTAAAATTATTCTTTTTCATTTTTACTCTAATATTAATTTTGTTTTTCCTTTTCTTCTAACAGTTTGACCTAGCATAAACAAACATCATAAGGAGATAACGACAATATGACATGTTTTATAAGGGTGATTGATGTTTTTTATTGTAATATTTTAGTATAGTACAGTTGTACGAATTTTAAGGATGAAAACCTTTGTAGACCAGAAGAAGCAGATGAAATAAATTTGCGAAACGTTGCTGAATATAAACACTATCATATCCAGTGTATAATTATTTTGTCCAAAATCGCACAATTTCCGATATAGTTTGATTTATCATGGAGGACACCAATTTGAATGGTTTGATGAATATGGGGATGGAGAGACGTTTTTATGACATACTACATCATATATATGGCGAACAAGCACGTAAAGACTAGAGAAACGAAGAGAACAAGTGAGAAGTTGGCATTATTATGTAACCAAAGAATTTTTTATTACAATGCAGATGAAAGAATATATTAAACCCAGCTAATATAGTTTATAATATATATATATATATATATATATATATATATATATATATATATATATATATATATATATATATATATATATATATATATATATATATATATATATATATATATATATATATATATATATATACTAGCTGATCCGGCAAAGTTTGTTCTGCCAAATAAATTATTATTTTTATCTATCTATCTTTCTATCTTTTCATCATTCTATCTGCCGATGTGTCTCTATTTATATAACTATCTATCTATCTATGTAGATAGTTATCTATCTTTCTTTCTATCTTTCTTTCTATCTATCTATTTATCTATCTATCTATCTACCTATTTATCTATCATTCTATCTATCTATCTATCTATCTATCTATCTATCTATCTATCTATATATCTATATATCTATATATCTATCTATCAATCTATCTGACCTGGAGAAAGATGTTTAAATCATTAAAATGGCTATTAAAAAATATGGGTTGATAATAGAAGGGTGAAAATTCAGACTTGTATGTATTTTTTAAAGCAACAATTTTGTCCAAAAAATTCATAAAAATGTTTGGGGTGGACCACCCTAATCACCTAGGGGTATGAAAAATATATTACGACCTATTCTCAGACCGACTATTATTATTTTCGATTGCAATCTTGTAACCCTATTGTGGATCTGTGTATAAAATAAAAATCGCGATAGAAAAATAAAGGTTGATCGTAGAGGGGTGAAAATATAGGGTTGTATGTATTTTTGAATGCTGTATCAGAAAAAAAAATTGTCTAAAAAAATAATCAAGGAGTGGAATACCCTTAACATTTCAGGGGATGAATGTCCGATTCGCAGACCTAACCGATATGCACACAAAATTTCATGAGATTCGGTCTAGCCATTTCGGAGGAGTTTAACTTCTAACACCGTGACACGAGAATTTTATATATTACATATATATATATATATATATATATATATATATATAAAATATATAAACATATATATATATATATATATATATATATATATATATATATATATATATATATATATATATATATATATATATATATATATATATATATATATTAATTCTAGAGAACCCAGTACGTCCATGATGTTTTGGTGGAAAAACTTCATATCCAGTCTCGAAGTTCCTCGGCCAACGTAGTCTTAATTACTACGCCCGGTTTAATGAGTGGTAAAATTTCATGATTTATAAATTCAAGGAGAATGATATATTTCTTTCAACGCTGGAATGAAGTGAATTAATTGAAGGCTGTTTAAATGAGATTTTATGAAAACAAGCTGAATATTCTAGGAATCTTAAGAAAGAACCTAAAACGACAAGATAATAAAGTATACAAATTATACCTGCTGCTCATTTGATATTACAACAACGAAACCATAATTAACTAAACGAGGTTCTTATAAAAGGATATTAAAATATTCTCGAATAAAGATCTGAAAAATTTAAGAAATATTTCTGAGAGGAAACAGATATACGACTCGATTTTTTTCACTGTATGTCATTCGAACAATTACGGGTTTTTAAGTGGATGATTTATAATCAACTAATACTGTTTGGTTAATGAATATAATTTCGAATTTTCTGAGCAAGAGCTTAGATTCAGTTCCCGGAATCTTATTGAAAAATCTATTGAACTTTCTGTAGATCGTTGTTCTTTAGGAAACCTCAAAAATTATCATTCTATCATTGTCTATCCTAGGATCATCCATTATTTATTCATTTAATATGGAATTATGTTGCACTTCGACTTTGAGGTCTATTGTACCTCTCATCAGATCTCTTTTCTGTACTACGCCATCTACCTACATCTGGCCTTCTAGTTCCAAAGTGTTAATAAACTGTAATATCTGAGAAGGCTTCAAGGAGGTTATTTTCTCTCTCCTACAAGTTTCTTGACCAAAGCATTTCTTTCTCGTTCGATTGCAATGGCGAGGCATTCTGTAACCAGGACAACAGGAGTTTCGTCCTCCTCCCCACAGAATCTACACTAGTCAGTTTATGATAAACCTATTATCATCACATGCTTCCTGAGCTGACAGTGTCCTGTAAGGAAGAGGGTGGGCAGGTGTAATTTATTCTCACTAAGATCCAGATATCCTTTCAGTTTTAAAATTCCGGAGGAACTTTTAGGAGTAATCCATCCCCGAAATTCTCTGCTATTGGCGTCTGAAATTAAGATCGTAGCGCCGGAACGGCTAATATCGGTACTACTCTATGGGCCATTAACGGTTTGTTTACATTGTTTGGTAATGGTATTTACGATCATTTCATTTTGAGTTTTCGAAGGTTTAGCTTCATAATTTGTGTTTTTTTGGACTTCGTATTCTCCAGTGGTTCATTGTGTTTTGATTGAGGACAATATTATCTCTGTTCAACGGTAGATAACTTACCCACGTCCAGTTGGAATTTACACTGAGTTTTTATCATTGAACATGATAAAATAAAGGAGAGGACGAATAAATTAATTGGTTACAGGAACTATGTATACATCATGGAAAGGCTGTATGATAGAACACCTATTTATTTAAAAAGTGAAAAAACTTTCAAGAAAACATCTCTGACATATCTTCTTTCATTACCAACTGAAGAGGTTTTGAGTATAATGAACAAAACTAAGTACTTACCAGCAAAACTGAAAGAAACAACATGAAATAAAAAAAGAATTAATATGAATACTTTGCTTGAATGGTTTGAGCGTAATGAGTTATTATATTTTTTGAATTTTCCTGACGTATAACAGCTCTCCTAAAAGTACGGTGGACTTCTGAGAGTCTGTTTTTTTTATAGAGTATCGGTTTTCCTGGTTATATAATTGAATATCTTAGTTTTTACCTAGCTATAGAGTCAAGTGTCATTTCATATTCTTGATGTTATGATAAATTGTTATTTTGGTTGTGCAAATAAACATTATTTATTATTTTTATTTTAATAGTATCTCTGGTTGTTATTAGAAAGAAAATACAATTATCTAGAATTTATGGATGATGGCCCAGGTTCAAATTTCGATAAAAGTGGAAGATTTTTCGTTGAAATAGCATTGGACTTCAAAAACCCTACGTTTTCGGTTAGCTGAAAATTGCACATCATCAGTTGGTATAATTTTATATGGAAAAATCCACAAACTTACTGCAGGGAAAATACTTATTCTCAGTAAACTGTAAAGAACAACTCTCTTATGTTCACTTTTTTTTTCAATCTTCAAGTTATGAATCCACACCTTTCTTCTGTCCATCATTCCCTTGTTTCCCAACTTTGTTTGGAATACAACTTCGAATTGTCCAGCTTTCGGAAAGGTATGTAAGCTATATTCGGGTTTTTTTTCCCAAAATGAACAATAGGATACACAACAATAGTGATTCATCTCTTCTGAACGTTTGTAAACATTCCCAAACAAAGTTAAAATTCAACAACTTCTCATATAAAATACACGTAAACAGATGTAAACAAAGCAATCTATGGCCCATAAGTTAGTAATATTCGACACCGGTAGGGGGCGTATCGCTTATCTACATTCGCCAATTGGTGCATTTTCCTATACCTCCTATACCACAGTAGTTCTACATGGAGAAATAGTCAAAATTTCAAAGTACATACTTCTATGAGCATTAAAGCTTCTATAAATCATCTATGCAATTTCTTCAAACATCAAAGCACATAGTAAGCCAAATGAAATAATATTTTATACACAAATTTACAAATATCTTGGGATAGAATAAATGTCATCACAAATTTTTTTCTTGATTAGTAGGAAAAAACTGTTTCAACTGTGAATATAAGAAATACAAGAATCGAAACTTTTTTCAAAATATTCCAAAGTGAATGAGAACTTTCATCAGTACTGAAAGGTCCTTGTTTATAGAATGTCTGCACAGAAAGGAGGCTATGCCAAAAACAAATTGAACATCGAACTCATAAATCCATTAAGATAATCATAATGATTAACAAGTTCAGTTGAGTATTTATAAATCTCAATCAGGTCATCTGTGAATAAAACGGCATAATGATACTTTAATTTATATTAGTCTGTTTCGTTGTTTGATAGTCCGTTAATTAATTTCGCAACAAGACGTTCAGTTTGGTGAATATTATAAAGGTTCGAGTTGAGCCTGAAGCACAGCTGGAAGATGAAAAAACATATTCTAAGCTAATATTTAAATTCATAATTAATTTCATTGATTTTGGTAGGAAATTGGTATACTTTTTACTCAGTAACATTAAGGTTTTGTAACTTCCGCGCTTCCTTTCTCACCAATAAGTCGAATTTTTTTTTTGTGTTAATTTGATGAGTTTTTCTACCAATTTTTATTAAAAATTTTTTTAATATATGATGACAATGAAAACAAACGTAATATAACAACTGTTAAAATTAGATACTGGATACCATCACTTGATATATATATATATATATATATATATATATATATATATATATATATATATATAT